>JAOPSE010000012.1:25327925-25493626 GCA_029449295.1 Zea luxurians
CCCGAGGCGTCTACTCCGTGCGGCGCCAAGAAGAAAGGCAAGAAGAAGTCGCAAGCGAAACGCGACGCCGCCGACGCGGACCTTGTCGCCGCCGCCGAGTACAAGAACCCTCGGAAGCCCCCCGGAGGTGCCAACCTCTTTGACAAGATGCTCAAGGAGCCGTGCCCCTATCATCAGGGGCCCGTCAAGCACACCCTTGAGGAGTGCGTCATGCTTCGGCGCCACTTCCACAGGGCCGGGCCACCCGCGGAGGGTGGCAGGGCCCGCGACGACGGCAAGAAGGAAGATCACCAAGCAGGAGAGTTCCCCAAGGTCCGCGACTGCTTCATGATCTACGGCGGGCACGCGGCGAATGCCTCGGCTCGGCATCGCAAGCAAGAGCGCCGAGAGGTCTGCTCGGTGAAGGTGGCGGCGCCAGCCTACCTAGACTGGTCCGACAAGCCCATCACCTTCGACCAAGCTGATCACCCCGACCACGTGCCGAGCCCGGGGAAATACCCGCTCGTCGTCGACCCTGTCATCGGTGACGTCAGGCTCACCAAGGTCCTTATGGACGGGGGCAGCAGCCTCAACATCATCTACGCCGAGACCCTCAGGCTCCTGCGCGTCGATCTGTCCTCCGTCCGAGCAGGCGCTGCGCCCTTCCACGGGATCATTCCCGGGAAGCGCGTCCAGCCCCTCGGACGACTCGACCTCCCTGTCTGTTTCGGAACACCCTCCAACTTCCGAAGGGAGACTATGACGTTCGAGGTGGTCGGGTTCCGAGGAACCTACCACGCGGTGCTGGGGAGGCCATGCTACGCGAAGTTCATGGCCGTCCCCAACTACACCTACGTGAAGCTCAAGATGTCGGGCCCCAACGGGGTCATCACCGTCGGCCCCACGTACAAACACGCGTTCGAATGCGACGTGGAGTGCGTGGAGTACGCCGAGGCCCTCGCCGAGTCCGAGGCCCTCATCGCCGACCTGGAAAGCCTCTCCAAAGAGGTGCCAGACGTGAAGCGCCATGCCGGCAACTTCGAGCCAGTGGAGACGGCTAAGACCGTCCCCCTCGACCCCAGTGGCGACGCCTCCAAGCAGATCCGGATCGGTTCCGGGCTCGAGCCCAAATAGGAAGCAGTGCTCGTCGACTTTCTCCGCGCGAACGCCGACGTCTTCGCGTGGAGTCCCTCGGACATGCCCGGCATACCGAGGGATGTCGCCGAGCACTCGCTGGATATTCGGGCCGGAGCCCGACCGGTCAAGCTGCCTCTGCGCCGATTCGACGAGAAGCGCAGAGCGATAGGCGAGGAGATCCATAAGCTAATGGCAGCCGGGTTCATCAAAGAGGTATTCCATCCCGAATGGCTCGCCAACCCTGTGCTTGTGAGAAAAAAAAGGGGGGAAATGGCGGATGTGTGTAGACTACACTGGTCTCAACAAAGCATGTCCGAAGGTTCCCTACCCTCTGCCTCGCATCAATCAAATTGTGGATTCCACTGCTGGGTGCGAAACCCTGTCTTTCCTCGATGCCTACTCAGGGTATCATCAAATCAGGATGAAAGAGTCCGACCAGCTCGCGACTTCTTTCATCACGCCCTTCGGCATGTACTGCTATGTCACCATGCCGTTCGGTTTGAGGAATGCGGGTGCGACGTACCAGCGGTGCATGAACCATGTGTTCGGCGAACACATCGGTCGCACGGTCGAGGCCTACGTCGATGACATCGTAGTCAAGACAAGGAAAGCTTCCGACCTCCTCTCCGACCTTGAAGTGACATTCCAGTGTCTCAAGGCAAAAGGCGTCAAGCTCAATCCCGAGAAGTGTGTCTTCGGGGTGCCCCGAGGCATGCTCTTGGGGTTCATCGTCTCCGAGCGGGGCATCGAAGCCAACCCGGAGAAGATCGCAACCATCACCAGCATGGGGCCCATCAAGGACTTAAAAGGTGTACAGAGGGTCATGGGATGTCTCGCAGCCCTAAGCCGTTTCATCTCACGCCTCGGCGAAAGAGGCATGCCTCTGTACCGCCTCTTAAGGAAGGCCGAGTGCTTCACTTGGACCCCTGAGGTCGAGGAAGCTCTCGGGGACCTGAAGGCGCTCCTCACCAAGGCACCTATCTTGGTGCCCCCAGCCGATGGAGAAGCCCTCTTGGTCTACGTCGCCGCGACCACTCAGGTGGTTAGCGCCGCGATTGTGGTCGAGAGGCAAGAAGAGGGGCATGCATTGCCCGTTCAGAGGCCGGTTTACTTCGTCAGCGAGGTACTGTCCGAAACCAAGATCCGCTACCCACAAGTTCAGAGGCTGCTTTATGCAGTGATCCTGACGAGGCGGAAGTTGCGACACTACTTCGAGTCTCACCCGGTAATTGTGGTGTCATCCTTCCCCCTGGGGGAGATCATCCAGTGCCGAGAGGCCTCGGGCAGGATTGCGAAGTGGGCGGTGGAAATCATGGGCGAGACCATCTCGTTCGCGCCTCGGAAGGCCATCAAGTCCCAGGTCTTGGCGGACTTCGTAGTCGAATGGGTCGACACCCAGCTACCGACGGCTCCGATCCAACCGGAGCTCTGGACCATGTTTTTCGACGGGTCGTTGATGAAGACGGGAGCCGGCGCGGGCCTACTCTTCGTCTCACCCCTCGGAAAACACCTACGCTATGTGCTACGCCTCCATTTCCCGGCGTCCAACAATGTGGCTGAGTACGAAGCTCTAATCAACGGATTGCGAATCGCCATCGAGCTAGGGGTCCGACGCCTCGACGCTCGCGGCGACTCGCAGCTCGTCATCGACCAAGTCATGAAGAACTCCCACTGCCGCGACTCGAAGATGGAGGCCTACTGCGATGAGGTTCGGCGCCTGGAAGACAAGTTCTACGGGCTCGAGTTTAACCACATCGCTCGGCGCTACAACGAGACTGCGGACGAGCTGGCAAAAATAGCCTCGGGGCGAACAACGGTTCCCCCGGACGTCTTCTCCCGGGATCTGCATCAGCCCTCCGTCAAGATCGACGACCCTCCCGAGCCCGAGGTACCCTCGGCACGGCCCGAGGCACCCTCAGCTCAACCCGAAGTACCCTCGGTCTCCGAGGGCGAGGCATTGCGCATCGAGGAGGAGCGAAGCGGGGCCACACCTGATCGAAATTGGCAGACCCCGTACCTGCAATATCTCCGCCAAGGAGAGCTGCCCCTCGACCGAGCCGAGGCTCGGCGGATAGCGCGACGCGCCAAGTCGTTCGTCCTGCTGGGCGATGAGAAGGAGCTCTACCACCGCAGTCCCTCGGGCATCCTCCAGCGATGCATCTCCATCGCCGAAGGTCAGGAACTCCTGCAAGAGATACACTCGGGGGCTTGCGGCCATCACGCAGCGCCCCGAGCCCTCGTCGGGAATGCTTTCCGGCAAGGCTTCTACTGGCCAACGGCGGTGGCTGATGCCACTAGATTTGTCCGCACCTGCGAAGGGTGTCAATTCTATGCGAAGCAGACCCACCTGCCCGCTCAGGCTCTGCAGACGATACCCATCACCTGGCCCTTCGCTGTGTGGGGTCTGGACCTCATCGGCCCTTTGCAGAAGGCGCCCGGGGGCTACACGCACCTGCTGGTCGCCATCGACAAATTCTCCAAGTGGGTCGAGGTCCGACCTCTGAACAGCATCAGGTCCGAGCAGGCGGTGACGTTCTTCACCAACATCATCCATCGCTTCGGGGTCCCGAACTCCATCATCACCGACAACGGCACCCAGTTCACCGGCAGAAAATTCTTGGACTTCTGCGAGGATCACCACATCCGGGTGGACTGGGCCGCCGTAGCTCATCCCATGTCGAATGGGCAAGTAGAGCGTGCCAACGGCATGATTCTACAAGGACTCAAGCCTCGGATTTACAACGACCTCAACAAGTTCGGCAAGCGATGGATGAAGGAACTCCCCTCGGTGGTCTGGAGCCTGAGGACGACGCCAAGCCGAGCCACGGGTTTCACGCCGTTCTTCCTGGTCTACGGGGCCGAGGCCGTCTTGCCCACTGACCTGGAATACGGCTCCCCGAGGACGAGGGCCTATGACGATCAAAGCAACCAAGCTAGCCGAGAAGACTCGCTGGACCAGCTGGAAGAGGCTCGGGACAAGGCCTTACTACACTCAGCGCGGTATCAGCAGTCCCTGCGGCGCTACCACGCCCGAGGGGTCCGACCCCGACACCTCCAGGTGGGCGACCTGGTGCTTCGGCTGCGACAAGACGCCCGAGGGAGGCACAAGCTCACGCCCCCCTGGGAGGGGCCATTCGTCATCGCCAAAGTTCTGAAGCCCGGAACGTACAAGCTGGCCAACAGTCAAGGCGAGGTCTACGGCAACGCTTGGAACATCCAACAGCTACGTCGCTTTTACCCTTAAGATGTTTTCAAGTCGTTCATATACCTCGCACCCACGCAAAGTTTAGTCATCAAGGAAGGGTCGGCCTCGCCTCGGCAAAGCCCGACCCTCCCTCGGGGGCTAAAAGGGGGGGAACGCCCTCTGCGTCGAAACTTTCCTCGAAAAAAGGTCTCTTCTGCCAGAATATCTTTCGTGCTTTTTGACTACTTCGAAAAGTGGATCCTGAAAACGACGGAGTACACGTAAGCAGCCAAGGCTGACCGAGCCGAGGGACTCCTACGCCTCCGGGATACGGATACCTCACTCATCACCTTCTGCGATAAGTAACTCGCGTTCGGATAAAGTGATTCCGCGGACCGAACAAGTCTTCATGTTCGGAAGTTCTTCTTCCGAAGCAATCCTTCGAGCCTTCTCGACTGAGTCGGTGGCAGGGCCTCATGGACGGGTGAAAGTACGCGTAAGCGGCAAGGCCGACCGAGCCGAGGGACTCCCACGCCTCCGGGATACGGATACCTCACTCATCACCTTCCGCGAGAAGCAACTCCCACTCACACAAACATCCCTGTTACCGACAAAAAAGTCCAGATACTCGAAACAAGAGGAAAGGAGACGCAGCTTTACAACGCAGCGAGGGCGTGTATTCTGGCCTCGGCGGCTGCAGAAGGCACATGCTACAAGACACTCTGACCCTGCAGGCTCGGGTCTTGACGCCGGAAGGGGGCAGCAACACCCTCGGCATCGACGACACCTTCGGCGAGGCCCGACCTAGCCTCGGACGGCGACGCGGTCCGAGGATCTTCGCTCCGAAGGACGATGTCATCACCACGCCCGGGCAATCGCTGTCAGGGACTTCTCTGGGAATCCGGCCCGAGCAGGCGGCTCGGCCGGTCGCCCCTGGGGCCTCGGCCGACCATCTCCCGAGGGCGCCAGCCCGACCTGAGGCCTCGGCTGATCAACTCCGACATCGGTCCCGCCAACTACTCGCCCCGTCGCATTAACTCCGTGGCTGGACAGGCGGCGCTTCTAGCAGGAGCAGCGGGCGACGCTTCGCCTTCGCCAAAACAACCGCGCCAAAAAAGGTACACCGTGTCGTTCGGTTTCGTATCCTTTTCCCTTTTTCCTCTTTCTCTATCTCTTGCGACAGGGACCGGGAAAGGGGGATACTCCGAAAGGGATCCTTCCCCGTGAAGGAACCAGGCTCCGAGCCTCCTTACTGATCAGAGGTTCGAAGGCTGCCCCCCCCGAAGGGTTCAACAGCCGCCTCAGATCGCGTGGGACCTACACCCACTACTGGTCAGAGGTTCGAAGGCCGGCCCCCCGAAGGGTTCCACGGCCGCCTCAGGCTACTCGGGCTCCATGCCCATTACTGATCAGGGGTTCGAAGGCTGGCCCCCGAAGGGTTCACAGCCGCCTCAGACGCCGAGCGAGGGATGACCAGGGGTACGTTCGATACATAACCAAGGCTCGAGCTGCGCTCCCGAGGTACCCTAGGACATTTCCGAGACCAGCGGGAGCGATCTTGCAACGGAATCCCATCGGAGGGAGGCATCGAGCCCTCGGACCCCGTCTCCAGGGGACCGGGTCCGGCAGATCACCCGCAGGTACTTTTGGGCGTGCCTCTGGGCCCCTAGCCGACCCCTAACGAACGGGGCACGGACGTCCACTCGGATTACCCGCTTGCAGCTCACCGGAGACACCATGTTCGGCGCCCATCGAGGGTAACATGGCGCTCTCCCCCCTCCTCCTTGCGGAAAGGCGACGCAGGGGCGTATGTAAAAAAGCCGAGTCTGTCCCTGATCGCCCTCTTGCCCTGTGCAGAGGCTCGGGGGCTGCTCTCGCAAACCCGGCTCCGGCCAAACCGTTGACAGCGTCAACATACCAGCCCGAGAACTTGGGCCCCGACCGTACACCCGGGCTACGGCCAGCTCGCATGAGGGAACAACCAGACCAGCCGAAGCATTACGCAAGGCATTAAGACCTCGAAGGAGTGAAACCACTCCTCCGAGGCCTCGGGGGCTACACCCGGCGGGTGCGCTCGCGCGCACCCACCGGAACAAAATGCAACCGAGAAAGGCTGGTCCCCTTGCAAAAAAATGCGACGAAAGCCTCCAAGCGAGTGCTAACACTCCCTTCGAGGCTCGGGGGCTACTGTCGGGGACCATAATTAGGGGTACCCTCAAGACTCCTAATTCTCAGCTGGTAACCCCCATCAGCATAAAGCTGCAAAGGCCTGATGGGTGCGATTAAGTCAGGGATCTGTCCATTCAAGCGACTCGATCATGCCTCGCCCGAGCCTAGCCTCGGACAAGGGCAGCCGACCCCGGAGGATTTCCGTCTCGCCCGAGGCCCCCCTCCAACGGCGGACACATCTTCGGCTCGCCCGAGGCCCTGCCTTCGCTAAGAAGCAACCCTGACTAAATCGCTGCACCGACCGACCAAATCGCAGGAGCATTTAACACAAAGGTGGCCTGACACCTTTATCTTGACACGCGCCCTCCGGCAGAGCCGAAGTGACCGCCGTCACTTCGCCGCTCCACTGACCGGTCTGACAGAAGGACAGCGCCGCCTGCGCCACTCCGACTGCAGCGCCACTTGACAGAGTGATGCTGACAGGAAGCCAGGCCCTGCCAAAGGCACCATAGGAAGCTCCGCCCAACCCAGGGCTCGGACTCGGGCTCAGCCCCGGAAGACGGCGAACTCCGCTCCGCCCGACGCAGGGCTCGGACTCGGGCTAAGACCCGGAAGACGACGAACTCCGCTCCGCCCGACCCAGGGCTCGGACTCGGGCTAAGACCCGGAAGACGACAAACTCTGCTTCGCCCGACCCCAGGGTTTGGACACGGGCTAAGACCCGGAAGACGGCGAACTCCGCTCCGTCCGACCCAGGGCTCGGACTCGGGTTAAGACCCGGAAGACGACGAACCCCGCTTCGCCCGACCCCAGGGCTCGGACTCGGGCTAAGACCCGGAAGACGACGAACTCCGCTTCGCCCGACCCCAGGGCTCGGACACCGCCCTGGCCTCTGCCGACGACCTCCGCCTCGCCCGACCCAGGGGCTCGGACTCGGCCTCGGCCATGGAAGACAGACTCGACCTCGGCTTCGGAGGAGCCTCCACGTCGCCCAACCTAGGGCGCAGGCCAACCACGTCAACAGGAAGCGCCATCATCACCCTACCCCGAGCTGACTCGGGCCGCAGAGAACAAGACCGGTGTCCCATCTGGCTGTCTCCACCAGATAGGCAATGATGGCGCCCCGCATGCCCTGTGACGACGGCGGCTCTCAGCTCTCTTACGGAAGCAGGAGGACGTCAGCAAGGACACAACCGCTCCGACAGCTGTCCCTCCGCTAGGCTCCGCCGCTCCTCCGACGGCCACGATGTCACACTAGTTGGGTTCCAAGATCTCTCCGGCTGCCACATTGGCATGTACTCAGGGCACTAGCTCTCCCTCGCTAGACACGTAGCACTCTGCTACACCCCTATTGTACACCTGGATCCTCTCCTTGTGTCTATAAAAGGAAGGACCAGGGCCCTCTTAGAGAGGGTTGGCCGCGCGGGACGAGGACGGGACAGGCGCTCTCTTGGGGCCGCTCGCTTCCCTCACCCGCGTGGACGCTTGTAACCCCCTACTGCAAGCGCACCCGACCTGGGCGCGGGACGAACACGAAGGCCGCGGGATTCCCACCTCTCTCGCGCCGGTCTCCGGCCGCCTCGCTCCTTTCCCCCCTTCGCGCTCGACCCATCTGGGCTGGGGCACGCGACACTCACTCGTCGGCCTGAGGGACCCCCCGGTCTCGAAACGCCGACAATTATATACTTTTATGCCTCGGTTTTTGGAGTTTTAAAAAATAGTACATATTTATAATACCATAATACACATTGTTATCAATTAATTAAACTTAAAAAGGTTATTTTTACACTAAATATAATTAATTAGTGGATAGAGGTAGATTAAAGCTTCCTCTCCACTGGAGATTTCCTTCTCTCACCCTGTGAGAGGGCCACTGAGGGCTTGTTTGGTTCTACCTAAATGCAACGGACAAGTACGTGCCATAATTTTTGACTCGTAATAATTCACGGGCCGGGTACGGGCCATAATTTTTTGCCCAAAACCCGACCCAACACGTCAAACAGGGAGTCACAGGTCGACCCGACACTAGGCATAGGTCAGGTACGAGCCGTGATAAGTGGCCCAGGACCTAACCTTAAACCGACCCAAACCCGAACCCAACGGTTGAACCGGTCTAGCTGCCGGAGATAGTCTTAGAGGTCGTTTCTGTCAATTAGATAGTCTTGTAGATGGCAAAAACCTCTACATCATTAAATTGGTTCCCTTTTTCTAACCCCAAGACTAGTGCGGAGGATCTACGCTTGTAACTAAATAAGATGGCCCTGATCTTTTGGTACGAATTAAAGGCCTATTTCAGACTGTTAACAAGTCATCAAGCAACACATCCATGTAATACAAGCAAAGAATATCAATAACACTCGAGCTATCTCTTAGTTTTAAATTATTGCGCAAGAGTAACCTGGACAAATTTTGCTAGACAGGGACCGATAAAAAACAAGGTTATAATGATATAAATTAGCAAATGTTCGTTGGTATAGTTTTATTTTGGTAGACATCTAGCTCTTACAGATTAACAAGTAAAAAAATAGTTGTAAAAATTATCAGTTTTCATCGTGACGCACACGTGAAGTACCATAAAAAAAGCATAAAAATGTCACTCTATATGGTAAGAGCCACAAATTAGATAATCGAAGGTGTACTCTTTACGAGAGGGGGTGTTGACACCTTTTTGGAGGCGCCAATTACTCAAGAGAACCAGCGGTGGTGCTCTCTGGTCAGGCGCGGACGGTCCGCGGCACAGGGCCGGACGGTCCGCGACCTGGCGCGAGGCGGCGGTGCTCTCTGGTCAGGCGCGGACGGTCCGCGGCACAGGGCCGGACGGTCCGCGACCTGGTGCAGGAGCCCGGGTTCCCTGCCTGATGGCCGGACGGTCCGCGCCCTAGGGCCGGACGGTCCGCGCGTGCGCAGGGGCGGCGGATGATCGCCGGCAGCGCCTGGATCTCGCTCCCGGGAGGGACCCCGTCGGGGAGGAGAGATCCTAGGAGTTGTCTAGGCTCGGGCAGGCCGACCTAGACTCCTCTAATCGACGTAGAGTCGAGGAGAGGTGGAGAATTTGGGGATTGGAAGGCTAAACTAGGGTTAAACTAGAACTACTCCTAAGATAAAATGCGAAATAGAAGTTGTATTGATTCGATTGTTGATACAAATCGGCCGTATACCTCTCTATTTATAGAGGAGGGGGGCTGGACCCTTTACAAACTAATTTCCGAGCGAATCCCACGAATTTAGCTAACAACCGTGGCACAAAACTCGAAACCCTAATCTGTTCTGCGCACGCGCGGACCGTCCGGCCCATAGGCGCGGACTTTCCAGACCGCGGACCGTCCGGCCCCAGGGCCGGACCGTCCGCGCACTCAAAATGGTGCTCAACATATGCCCCCCGCCTTTTGGTGGAGCTGAACGAACCAAAAGCAACTAACTCGATATGATCACATCGGTTTTCTTAGGCATCTTGCCACTTACTAGGATGGTACGTAGTGGCCTTGGTCTCGATGGTTGACTCAACGGATGTGATCCCTTTAGCTTTGATCGAACTGTCAGTCCCAACACCACCGAGCGTCATACTGGTCCTGACCAATTCGTCACCTTGCCTTCCTAATTCTCTAAGTGTTCTGGCGTAGCTCCGTAGTCGACCAGGTCTTCTCCTTGCAGGTCGTCTTCCTCCATGGGCGTCGGTACGTCGTCGGAGGTGTCTTGGTGTAGTGCGGATGGTTCGGCCTTAGGGGTCGGATGGTCCCCGTCCTGTGCAGATGATCCGGCCTTTATAGCCGGACAGTCTACCATACCTGCAGAGAGATGCACAGTTGTCATTTTATTTTCTATCTTTGTGGTCGTTTGATTTTTCTCAACGGCCTTTGGTCTCCATCTCTTTTGTGGTGGCGGATACTGCGGATGCGTGTCATTGAATATTCTTTCTGCCTCCTTTTCCTGATTCTCCTTTGCTCTGAGGCGCTGTAATTTTCGCTTTTGCGATCGTGCATGTCAATCCCGATGGGCACCATCGGGGCATGGAGTATTTTGGATCGGCTGTTTTGTTGACAGTCGTACCTTCTTTTTTGTTTGTGTTGGCCGATTCACCAAAAATCATTGGCCCTTCGTTACTTTGTTGTACGACGACATCTGTCGTTCCTATTTTAATGACGTCTCCTTTTTTTCGCATTGTTGGAGGTTGTAGCTGTATGCCCCCTGCCGGATTATTCAGCCTTTGGGGCCGAGTTGTTCGGCAATCTTGTTGGGCCTGTGCTCGTGGACCAGATTGAGGGGCTCTCAATCGGTCTTGTACTGGGGATATCAACCTATTGAATACAGATGTTTGAGGTGCCCCCAAGCGGGGTACTGTGGCATCCCAAATGGGTATGGTGGCATGCCCCACATTTGATTTGGGACATATGGTGGAGGTATGTATGTGTATGGATATGGCATGGGTGGATATGGTGGTGGAGGTGTCCATGCAGGTACGTTAGGTCTTAATTGAACATTATGACCTCCCGTCCTTTCCGATTGGTGTGGTGGTCCAATCGGCCTAACCTGCCGTCGCACCTGGGTGGGTAAGCGAGGTCCCTTCGGTGGCCGGTCGTTAGGGCCAGCCTTCTTTTTCACATATTTAGACAATAATTGATCAAAGGTCGGGCTAGATTTTACCAACCGACCAGTTGCCTTGAACGTGTTAGTTTTCCACGTACCTATTTCTGGTCGTCGTGGTTTGAAGGCACGTGGTCGTCGCGGCTCTTCGGCGTTGCCGGACCGTCCGCTGGAACGCTCCGGACCGTCCGGTGATGTTACAGACCGTTCGCGCCTGGACACCGGACCGTCCGCGATGCGTAATATGGGTTCTCGCACATATCCCCTGGTCTGCGCTTACCCCCCAGTGCCGGAGTTTGTGATGGTTACTTTCAGTGTCTCTCCTCCATCCGGAGTCTTCTCGGCCACCACTTTCCTGCAAGAAATTTTGTTGTCTCCATCGGCCTCCCGTGAGTTGCCGATGATGATTTCTTGGTCTTTGCCCTTATCGGCAGTGCTGGGCCGAATTAGGACCCTTTTGCCCTTGAAGTCGATCATATTCATTGGAAAGGGCTCCGTGTCCTCCTGAAATTTCAATCGTCCTTCGTTAATGGCCGATTGGATTTGTCGTCGGAACACATTACAATCATTAGTGGCATGGGAAAATGAGTTGTGCCACTTGCAGTATGCGCGACGCTTTAGTTCGTCGGCAGGTGGAACGATATAATCAATTTTAATGTTACCATTTTTTAGTAATTCATCGAATATCTTATCACATTTGCCGACATTAAATGTAAACTTAACCTCCTCCTGCCGTTCATTCCGAACTGACTGCAAGTAGGAGCAAGCCGAAGATTTGGCCTGCTCGGGCCAAACTATTTCGGCAGTGTAAACTTTCTTTGGTTCATCGTCCGAACTACTTTGATTGTGTTCTACTATATGGACATTATGATGAACCGTTTTGACTAGTTCTTTGCTTCGGCTTTCACAAGCCGAAGCTCTCTGATGTAATTGTGCTAGAGTAAAGAACTGGATGCCTTCTAATCTCTCTTTTAAATAATAGTGCAATCCATCAAAGGCTATTCCCGCCAGTTGTTTATCTGTCAAATGAATTTGAAAGCATCGGTTTCTCGTATCCCGGAATCTCCGGATATAATTACTGTAACACCCTGAATTTGGGGGGTATAAAATTTCTTTGCTCATATTCACAAATTCAGGTGTTACTTCCCTTTTCTCATCCTTCCCCAATCTTCTCTTTCTCATTTCTATAGGAGAAAAGTGGTTATTTTATTTATAATTATAGTCTATTAGCTCAAACTCCCAGGGAGTATGAATTGTTGCATCATGTTGAACCCTAGATTTCACTTTTGTTTGGTGCATAATTCTCAAAAAGTCTAATTTGAATTTGTGGCTTATTTGAATTTGAATCAAATAGAGAAAATAAAAAGAAAAGAGAAAACAAATACCAAAATAAAAGAAAAAGGAAAAGAAGCCCACTCCCCCGCCCCCCTCGGCCTTTCGGCCCAGCTCGGCCCATCCCGCGCGCGCCTTCTCCCCCCCTCCTCTCTCTGCCCTGGCGGGCCCACCTGTCAGCGCAGCCGCGTTCCCCGCGTGCGCCCGCTTCCCCCGCTCTCTCTGCCCTGGCGGGCCCGCCCGTCAGCGCAACCGTTCCTCGCGCCCGCGCCCGCTTTCCTCTCTCTCTCTGCTCGCGGGCCCGGGCTGTCAGCCCTGTCGTCCCCGCGTAACCGCCGCCGCGCGTGCCGCGGACTCCGCGCCCACGTCGCGCGTGGAGCTCGCCACCACCTCGCCTCGGCCACTTGAGCCCCGAACCCCACTCGCCCTCTCCCCCTCCCTCATTTGCGCACCTGCAGGCCCCTCTCCCACCTTCCCCTCGCTGCGCGCACGCCAGAGCGCCGCCGCCATAAACCCCCGCCGTCCCGAGCTCGTTTCCCGGCCGCCGTTGGAGCTCCGCCGTGTCCATTGCCACGGTGAGCTTCGCCCCGGCGTCCGCAACCCGGGACGCGCCCCAATTCCCTCTCCCCCTCCCTATTTCTCTCTGCCCGCGCTCACCCGCCGTCCTCCGTGCAGCCGCTGAGGTCCGCCACCGTCGCCCCGGGTCACCGTCGCGTCATCGCCGCCACCGAGGAGTCCCCAGAGCCCGCCTTGAGGTAAAGAACCTCTCCCGCCCCTATTGACCTTTGTTTTGCTCTCTGCTGCGTTTAATTCCTCGCCGGAGTAGATTTATGCCGCCGCCGAACCACTCCACCGTGAACCGCCCCCCTCCGGTGCCCCTGCCCCGACCCAGACCCCACCAAAGAATTCCCCGTGCCCTTCCCAACCTTCCCGGCCACTCCGGTCGCCCTAAGGACCCGCCAAGCGCCCGCGCCCCTCGTCTCCGGCGAATCCTCCGCCGCGGGGACGAGCGCCGCCGCCCCAGCTAGCCGTAGGAGAAGCCCAGGCCGGCCACCCAATCCCCACCGTCCGTCCCAGATCGGGCGGTCCCGTTTTAATTAGGCCAAACCTGATCCTGGCCGTCCGCCGGAGATCCAGCGGCCCAGGCCCGCTTCCCCCACACCCCGTCTCCCTACCGTTTGGGTCCCGCCTGTCAGCCCGCCCGCGCGCTCGCGCTGCCCGCCGGTCCCGCCTGTCAGCCCGCCCGCGCGCTCGCGCTGCCTGCCGGTCCCGCCTGTCAGCCACCCAGGCCGCCGCGCGCCCGCGCGCCCGCCCGCAGGATCTAATCCTGGCCGTCCGCCTGAGATCCAACGGCCGTAGGAGTCCGATACCCCTTCGCCCGCGCGTTTTCTTAAAGAACCCCCCTGGTTTCTGGAAATTGAACCCGCCGTCCCTGGTTTCTTACAGTTAGGTCCTCGGACCTTTTATTTAATTCAAAATAGGTACTTAGGGTATATTTTTAACCCCTAAACTTGTAAAATTCATAACTTTGCCATATGAACTCCAAATTAGGTGCTTCAAATTGCAAAATGTTCATAATATTATTATCTATCTGTTTATGCAATGTTTCCCTGCTGTTTCTATGTCCCAATTAATAGTTGATCATTAGGGTAAAATTAATGTTATGGGAACCCTATTTGAGATAAATAAAAGATAGTAGACTTTAATAAAAGTTGGAGCACTTAAGCTTATGGACTTAACACTATGTAATGATTTAACCCCCACCACTGACTTAAACCTGAGTAGTGGATAATGAATCCTTTTGTATAGTCCTCTACCCTAGACCTAGAGAATACCAGATTGCATATCCCTTTTCTATTATGAACTTGTGATCTCTCTGCTGCATATGTTTGGTATATTGTTTTTGTTTGTTATTTCCCAAGTGCATAGTGTGAATGATTACTTTACGTAGACAACGAGCAGTCTGTGTTTCCCGAGGAAGTTGCAGAGGAAGTCCCTGATCAGCAGTTTGGTGAAGGCAAGTGTCCTCTGACCCATTATGTCCTATTCATTTATAACTTACTACCCCGCATTACTTACTTGAAACCTAAGGATTGAGTAGCTTTACACTCTACTTTATCCTTGATGACCTTAAGGGCTGTTATGGTTAGCATTCTGCTATTGCCTTAACTCAATCAATGAACATGATGTGACTATTTACGATACTGTTATCCTGATAATATTGACGATCTTGTGATACTCTAGGGGGCTCAGGCTGTTTCCTGAGTACCTCCCCGTAAGGACCTGTTCGTTGAGAGACCACCCGGGATAACAGTGCAACCATGAGGGTGAAATGGGATGCCCTTAGCTAATTAATTAGAGGAACTAGAGGTGTAGTTGCTTCGCCGTCGTGCCGTCAATGGGGTCCAGGCACAGTGCTTGCTCTGCCGAGGCTGAGTGCCGAGGTTCTTTCGTTTTGCTTTTGTTAGTCACTCTCCTGCGGGGAGGAGTACTGTGTTTATCAAACTGGAGAAACCTAACGGGCATCTATGATCTCTAGGGAATCTTTATAAAAGCTACGTAGTGATACCCTGCCGGACCACCTAGGTAGTGGTCAATGGGGATTAGCTCTCCCCGGGCAGAAAGGGAATCATGACTCATGGGTAAAGTGTGCGACCTCTGTAGAGGGTAGTGAAACTGATATATCAGCCGTGCTCACGGTTAAGAGCAGCCTTGGGATCCTCTTTGATTAGAGATACAGATGGTTCGAGATACAAGGATTATGTTATGGTTTTGGTTCGAATATGATGATGTTGTTCCTCGATGAGGAAATGGTTCATGGGTTGGTTAATGATAAAATCTGGCTTCTACTAATGATAAATACCTGACCAACTAAAAGCAACTGCTTGAGCCTAACCCCACATAAAGCTAGTCCACTTCAGCCAAACGGGACATTTGCTGAGTACGTTGATGTGTACTCATCCTTGCTTACCACAAAACACCAGGTTGTCCGCATTGTAACCACTGCTCCGGAGAAGGCGAAGTCGTGGAAGGAGACTTCCAGGAGTTCCAAGACTACGACGAATTCTAGGTGTGGGTTGGCGGCAACCCCCAGTCAGCTGCCTGTGAAGGCCCTATCTTTACTGCGTTTCGCTAGCACTTTGATTTAACTGTTAAGTTGATGACTATGTGGATGTCTATGACTCTGTGATGTAATTAAGTTAATATTTTTTTAAGTTATTATTCGAGCAATGTGCATTGATGTTCATTTATGTAATCGCTGTGTACGTGAGTTCTGATCCTGGCACGTACATAGTTCGCGCTTGGTTTGCCTTCCAAAACCGGGTGTGACATAAGTGGTATCAAAGCCGTGCTGACTGTAGGACCGCTGACCTAGAGTAGCACTGGTCGTACTAAGGACTATTGACCTTCCCTCTCACCTTGACCTCTGATGTTACTTCAAAAGTCGGTCACCTCGACCAACCCTATGTTTTACTACATATATATATATACTATATTATACCTTGTTAAAATTTTTATCTTATTCTGTCTATGGTTTATTCACTTGTCGTATTAGTTCTGCTCTTACTCTTATGCTTACGGTGTCTTTTGTAGATGGATCGTCTTAGACACACTGCACGTAAGTCGGTGATTCCTTTCCTGCCGTCTCGACTTGCGGAGCGTCCTCTGCACCGCACCGTGTCCGGTCAGTCGAGTCACCTGGAGAGACTGCACCACCGTCTGCGTGAGGAGCAGGAACGCCGGCGCCAGCACAGAGAGCAGCAGGGCTCTTCCTCCCCACCCCAGCAAGAGGTGGAGTCCGTGAGGCCCCGTTCCTCTGTTGCCCAGCTAGAGGCGCCCCCTGCACCACCACGGGATGCCTCGACTGTTGGAGGAGCTACTGGAGGAGACCCCGACGACGACGACTCAGACCACAGCATGGAGTCTTCTGAGCCGCAGGAGGCGGAAGGATGGGTCGCCCGACCCATCACTCGTGACGCCACTCGCGGTTGTCACTTCCACGACGCACTCGACACCTTGCTGCGCCAGGCTTTTGACCGGCATACCTGGTCGATCGAGTACCGTTGTGTAGTCTACCAGCACAGTCGCGGGAGGTACCCGGACCGCTGGGAGGCTACCTGCCTAGTTCGCCGTCCGGAGGATGACCTCCGGGGTGCGGAGGCCGTTTCGGAGCACTATTCCATCTCCGAGAGGGACACTGCAGAGGCGGCTATGCAGGATGCAGCACGACGTGCACTCTCCCAGTACTGTTCTTTGTTCGGTGGGGTGGCCGACGGTCTTAACCTTCGGTACTACCCCCGCCGCCCTACTGGCAGCACAGAGAGTGTGGTTGTCTCCCCTGTTGGTGAGGCTAACCCTAGGTTGAGCAGCACAGTCAACCTAGTCGCAGTGCTTAACACTGAGCTGGATCACTCTCTGGACGAGCTGAGTAGGGCTCGAACGAAGATTGCGGAGTTGCGTGCTGAGCTGGCAGAGCGCCATCACCAGGAGGGTGGTTCTCCCGCTCCCGTTGGGACTCAGCACCCATACCGCTCGCCGCCACGTGGTCACCACACTTATGGTTCCCCTGCCTGTAAGACCAGGATAGATCTGGATCCTTAGATCGTTAGCGTCGAAGTTTGTAATAATTCTTAAGTCAGATGTCTCAGTCTTAAATAGTTAGTTTAGTTTGCTTATCAGTTGCTTCCAATTAGCTTAGTTTGCTTATCAGTTGCTTGCATGCTTGTTATGATGAACTTGTGCTGGATTTGAATCTTTGTAATGACTGTTGCCAACCTGTGGGTTTCTCGTGCAGTTTGGCCTAGCTATAATGTTAATAAAGTCAGTTATTTAGTTGGGAAGCCATTTACTTCTACTTTCCTTTCTATCTGAGAAGCTGTGTTGAATCATAATGAGGATCAGTGAAGCTCTTTGTTCACTCAGTGTCATGAAGAATTCTGTATTTCCTTTTCTTATGCTGGAGGGTTGTAAGATCAACGCTGATGTATGAATGTCTTCCACAGATGTCTGACAACAGGCGCCGATGCAACAGGCGTGCTCAGCAAGAGCAGCAGGACCAGCAGGAGGAACAACAGAGGCAGCCTCCCCCGCCACCCCCGATGTCAGTGGAGCAGATGTTCTTGATACAGACTCAGGCAGTGCAGGCCATTGGGCAGACTCTGGCAGCCATGCAGCAGGCTCAACAGCAACCCCAACCCCAATTGCAAGTACAGATGCCCCAGATGCCACGGGATAAGCGTGGTGAGTTCATGAGAGGGCACCCTCCTACTTTTGCCCATTCTGCCGACCCCATGGACGCAGAAGACTGGCTGCGCGCAGTGGAACGAGAACTGCGCACCGCTCAATGTAACGACAGGGAGAAGGTTCTGTATGGTCCCCGTCAGCTAAGGGGAGCAGCCCAGTCCTGGTGGGAGTCCTACCTCGCCACACATGCTGACCCCGAAGCCATCACCTGGGAAGAATTCAGCGAGAGTTTCCGCAGGTACCATGTGCCAGAGGGACTGATGATCGTGAAGAAGGAGGAGTTTCTGGCTCTGAAGCAGGGACCCCTGTCTGTTAGTGAATACAGAGACAAGTTTCTGCAGCTATCTCGGTATGCACCTGAGGATGTCAACACTGATGCTAAGAGGCAGTACAGGTTCATGAGGGGTTTGGTGGATCCCCTGCATTACCAGCTGATGAATCACACCTTCCCCACCTTCCAGCACCTGATCGATAGGGCAGTTATGACTGAGAAGAAGCGTAAGGATATGGAAGATCGGAAGCGCAATATGAGTGGACCCCAGACCGGAGGCATCAGCCGTCCACGTTTCTCAGGCAGTTCATCTCAGCAAGGCAGGCCTGGTCACCCACAAGGATATCAGAATCAGAACCAGCGTCCGCATCAGCAGCAGTTTCAGAGGCAGTATCAGTAGCAGCAGCAGTATCGTCAGAACAGCCAGTAGGGAGGTAATCAGTATCAGAAGCAGAACAACCAGGCACCTCGCCTTCCTGCCCCAGCAGCAAACCAGAGCAACCAAGCAGCCCCAGCACAAGGAGGAGGCAGAGGATGTTTCCACTGTGGAGAACAAGGCCACTGGGCGATGCAGTGCCCGAAGAAGGCGGCGCAGCAGCAGACCAACCCCAAGGCTCCAACAAGGCAAGGTGTACTGCAGCCGACAGCAGGCAATCGTAACCAAGCGTACAACCGTGGAAAGGTGAACCACTTGGAGGCCGAAGCGATCCAGGATGCACCAGATGTGGCAGTAGGTATGTTCTCAGTCGAATCTCATCCCACGAAAGTGCTATTTGATACTGGTGCAACTCATTCATTTGTCACTGCAACCTGGGTAGAATTGCATAACATCTCAGTAGAGGCAATGATGCCGCCCATGAGGATTAATTCGGTTGGTGGCAAGGTGCAAACAGATAAAATATGCTCAAATATAAGGGTGGAAATAAGGGGGATAGGGTTCCCCAGTGACTTAATAGTAATAGACACCCCTGGGATAGATGTTATTCTAGGGATGAATTGGTTAATGAAGTATGAAGCGAATGTTAGCTGTGACAAGAGGACCGTAACATTGAAGTCCCCGTCAGGAGAAGAGGTAGTGGCCGAGCTAAGGGTGCCTAAATCAGCGGAGGGTGTCTGTCACCAGATTTCAGTTGATAGTAAGGAGCCCAACCCGCTCGAGACTATCAAGGTTGTGTCGGACTTTCCGGACGTATTTCCCGAGGAGCTAACGGGCATGCCACCCGAGAGAAAAGTCGAATTTGCCATAGAGCTTATCCCTGGTACCGCCCCCATCTCCAAAAGAGCCTACCGAGTGTCTGGACCAGAATTGGTGGAACTCAAGAAGCAGATAGATGAGATGTTAGAGAAGGGTTACATCAGACCAAGTACCTCGCCTTGGGCCGCTCCGGTGTTGTTTGTAGAGAAGAAAGATGGCACCAAAAGGATGTGCATAGACTACAGAGCCTTGAATGAAGTCACTGTCAAGAACAAGTACCCCCTGCCAAGGATAGAAGATTTGTTCGACTAGCTTAGAGGTGCCAGCGTATTCTCAAAGATAGATCTGAGGTCAGGCTACCATCAACTCAGAATCCGACCCTCGGACATACCGAAGACGGCATTCATCACCAAGTATGGGTTATATGAATTCACAGTTATGTCCTTTGGTTTGACAAATGCGCCAGCCTTCTTTATGTACCTGATGAACAGTGTGTTCATGGATTATCTGGACAAGTTTGTGGTAGTGTTTATTGATGATATTCTCATATACTCTCGAAGTGAGGAAGATCATGTAGAGCATTTGAAGATGGTATTGCAAAGACTTCGAGAGCATCAGTTGTATGCCAAGCTGGGCAAATGCGAGTTCTGGATTCATGAAGTCCTGTTTCTGGGTCACATCATAAATCAAGATGGGTTGGCAGTGGATCCAAAGAAAGTGGCAGATATCCTGAACTGGAAAGCACCAAAGGATGTTCGTGGGATCAAGAGCTTCATTGGAATGGCTGGGTATTACAGGCGTTTCATCGAAGGCTTCTCAAAGATTGCTAGACCAATGACAGTGTTACTAGCGAAGAAAGTTGAGTTTAAGTGGACCCAAAAGTGTCAGGAAGCATTTGAAGAACTAAAAAATAGATTGACTACAGCTCCGGTGTTAGTCCTGCCTGATGTTCACAAGCCATTCTCAGTGTATTGCGATGCTTCTTACACCGGATTGGGATGTGTGCTAATGCAAGAAGGAAGAGTTGTAGCATACTCATCTCGACAGCTGAAGATTCATGAGAAAAATTATCCCACACATGACCTAGAATTGGCAGCAGTAGTTCATGCTTTGAAGACCTGGAGACATTACCTGTATGGGCAGAAGTGCGACATTTACACAGATCATAAAAGTCTGAAGTACATATTCACCCAGTCAGAGTTAAACATGAGATAGCGAAGATGGTTGGAATTGATCAAAGACTATGAGTTGGAGATACATTACCATCCAGGCAAAGCCAATGTGGTTGCAGATGCTCTGAGCAGGAAGAGTCAAGTCAATATGTTGGCCACGTACCCAATGCCATATGAGTTAGCCAAGGAGTTCGACAGACTGAGTCTCGGTTTCCTGAACAGTATGCAAGGAGTAACAGTGGAATTAGAGCCCACCCTAGAGCGGGAGATCAAAGAAGGGCAGAAGGATGATGAAAGCATCAACAAGATCCGGCAGCTAATCTTAGAAGGAAGAGGCAAAGACTTTCGAGAGGATGAAGAGGGGGTAATATGGTTCAAGGGTCGATTGTGTGTCCCCGACCTCAAACCTATTCGGGAGCTGATCCTAAAGGAAGCTCATGAGACAGCCTACTCCATACACCCGGGAAGTGAAAAGATGTACCAGGATTTAAAAAGGAGGTTTTGGTGGTATGGCATGAAAAGAGAGATCGCAGAATATGTCGCCATCTGTGATAGCTGTCAGAGAACCAAAGCAGAGCATCAAAGGCCCGCCGGATTGTTGCAGCCATTGCGGATTCCTCAGTGGAAGTGGGATGAGATCGGGATGGATTTTATAGTTGGCCTACCTCGTACCCGGGCCGGTAATGATTCCATCTGGGTGGTTGTGGACCGCTTAACAAAGGTGTCCCATTTCATACCTGTGAAGACCACATACACCGGAGCAACGTTAGCTGAGTTATACATGTCACGGATAGTCTGCCTTCATGGTGTGCCGAAGAAGATAGTGTCAGATCGAGGAACGCAGTTCACCTCTCATTTTTGGCAGCAGCTACAAGAAGCTTTGGGCACACATTTGAACTTCAGCTCGGCTTATCACCCGCAGACAGACGGTCAGACTGAAAGAACTAATCAGATCCTAGAAGATATGCTGAGAGCCTGTGCGTTGCAAGACAAGTCAGGATGGGACAAAAGGTTACCTTATGCAGAATTCTCCTATAACAATAGCTACCAGGCCAGCTTGAAGATGTCACCGTTTCAGGCACTCTATGGACGGAGTTGTAGGACTCCGCTGCATTGGGACTAGCCTGGAGAGAGACAGGTGTTTGGCCCCGACATCCTGCTTGAAGCCGAAGAGAATATCAAAATGGTTCGGGAGAACCTGAAAATAGCCCAGTCAAGACAGCGAAGCTATGCGGACCGAAGGAGAAGAGAACTGAGTTTCGAAGTGGGGGATTTCGTCTATATGAAGGTGTCACCTATCAGGGGAGTCAGAAGGTTCGGAGTTAAAGGCAAGTTAGCACCCCGGTACGTTGGACCATATCAGATTCAAGCAAAGCGTGGAGAAGTGGCTTACCAACTCAACCTACCAGAAAGTTTGTCGGCAGTGCACAATGTGTTCCACGTGTCACAATTGAAGAAGTGTCTGCGAGTACCAGAAGAACAATTGCCAGTGGAGGGTTTGGAAGTCCAGGAGGATCTGACATACATAGAGAAGCCAACGCAGATTCTGGAGTTTGCAGACAGAGTCACCCGGAGGAATACCATCAGAATGTGCAAAGTCAGATGGGGTCACCACTCGGAGGAAGAAGCAACCTGGGAACGAGAAGATGATCTGAAAGCCAAATACCCTGAACTCTTTGCTGACCAACCCTGAATCTCGGGGCGAGATTCTTTTAAGGGGGATAGGTTTGTAACACCCTGAATTTGGGGGGTATAAAATTTCTTTGCTCATATTCACAAATTCAGGTGTTACTTCCCTTTTCTCATCCTTCCCCAATCTTCTCTTTCTCATTTCTATAGGAGAAAAGTGGTTATTTTATTTATAATTATAGTCTATTAGCTCAAACTCCCAGGGAGTATGAATTGTTGCATCATGTTGAACCCTAGATTTCACTTTTGTTTGGTGCATAATTCTCAAAAAGTCTAATTTGAATTTGTGGCTTATTTGAATTTGAATCAAATAGAGAAAATAAAAAGAAAAGAGAAAACAAATACCAAAATAAAAGAAAAAGGAAAAGAAGCCCACTCCCCCGCCCCCCTCGGCCTTTCGGCCCAGCTCGACCCATCCCGCGCGCGCCTTCTCCCCCCCCTCCTCTCTCTGCCCTGGCGGGCCCACCCGTCAGCGCAGCCGCGTTCCCCGCGCGCGCCCGCTTCCCCCGCTCTCTCTGCCCTGGCGGGCCCGCCCGTCAGCGCAACCGTTCCCCGCGCCCGCGCCCGCTTTCCTCTCTCTCTCTGCTCGCGGGCCCGTGCTGTCAGCCCCGTCGTCCCCGCGTAACCGCCGCCGCGCGTGCCGCGGACTCCGCGCCCACGTCGCGCGTGGAGCTCGCCACCACCTCGCCTCGGCCACTTGAGCCCCGAACCCCACTCGCCCTCTCCCCCTCCCTCATTTGCGCACCTGCAGGCCCCTCTCCCACCTTCCCCTCGCTGCGCGCACGCCAGAGCGCCGCCGCCATAAACCCCCGCCGTCCCGAGCTCGTTTCCCGGCCGCCGTTGGAGCTCCGCCGTGTCCATTGCCACGGTGAGCTTCGCCCCGGCGTCCGCAACCCGGGACGCGCCCCAATTCCCTCTCCCCCTCCCTATTTCTCTCTGCCCGCGCTCACCCGCCGTCCTCCGTGCAGCCGCTGAGGTCCGCCACCGTCGCCCCGGGTCACCGTCGCGTCATCGCCGCCACCGAGGAGTCCCCGGAGCCCGCCTTGAGGTAAAGAACCTCTCCCGCCCCTATTGACCTTTGTTTTGCTCTCTGCTGCGTTTAATTCCTCGCCGGAGTAGATTTATGCCGCCGCCGAACCACTCCGCCGTGAACCGCCCCCCTCCGGTGCCCCTGCCCCGACCCAGACCCCACCAAAGAATTCCCCGTGCCCTTCCCAACCTTCCCAGCCACTCCGGTCGCCCTAAGGACCCGCCAAGCGCCCGCGCCCCTCGTCTCCGGCGAATCCTCCGCCGCGGGGACGAGCGCCGCCGCCCCAGCTAGCCGTAGGAGAAGCCCAGGCCGGCCACCCAATCCCCACCGTCCGTCCCAGATCGGGCGGTCCCGTTTTAATTAGGCCAAACCTGATCCTGGCCGTCCGCCGGAGATCCAGCGGCCCAGGCCCGCTTCCCCCACACCCCGTCTCCCTGCCGTTTGGGTCCCGCCTGTCAGCCCGCCCGCGCGCTCGCGCTGCCCGCCGGTCCCGCCTGTCAGCCCGCCCGCGCGCTCGCGCTGCCCGCCGGTCCCGCCTGTCAGCCCGCCCGCGCGCCCGCCCGCAGGATCTAATCCTGGCCGTCCGCCTGAGATCCAACGGCCGTAGGAGTCCGATACCCCTTCGCCCGCGCGTTTTCTTAAAGAACCCCCCTGGTTTCTGGAAATTGAACCCGCCGTCCCTGGTTTCTTACAGTTAGGTCCTCGGACCTTTTATTTAATTCAAAATAGGTACTTAGGGTATATTTTTAACCCCTAAACTTGTAAAATTCATAACTTTGCCATATGAACTCCAAATTAGGTGCTTCAAATTGCAAAATGTTCATAATATTATTATCTATCTGTTTATGCAATGTTTCCCTGCTGTTTCTATGTCCCAATTAATAGTTGATCATTAGGGTAAAATTAATGTTATGGGAACCCTATTTGAGATAAATAAAAGATAGTAGACTTTAATAAAAGTTGGAGCACTTAAGCTTATGGACTTAACACTATGTAATGATTTAACCCCCACCACTGACTTAAACCTGAGTAGTGGATAATGAATCCTTTTGTATAGTCCTCTACCCTAGACCTAGAGAATACCAGAGTGCCTATCCCTTTTCTATTATGAACTTGTGATCTCTCTGCTGCATATGTTTGGTATATTGTTTTTGTTTGTTATTTCCCAAGTGCATAGTGTGAATGATTACTTTACGTAGACAACGAGCAGTCTGTGTTTCCCGAGGAAGTTGCAGAGGAAGTCCCTGATCAGCAGTTTGGTGAAGGCAAGTGTCCTCTAACCCATTATGTCCTATTCATTTATAACTTACTACCCCGCATTACTTACTTGAAACCTAAGGATTGACTAGCTTTACACTCTACTTTATCCTTGATGACCTTAAGGGCTGTTATGGTTAGCATTCTGCTATTGCCTTAACTCAATCAATGAACATGATGTGACTATTTACGATACTGTTATCCTGATGATATTGACGATCTTGTGATACTCTAGGGGGCTCAGGCTGTTTCCTGAGTACCTCTCCGTAAGGACCTGTTCGTTGAGAGACCACCCGGGATAACAGTACAACCATGAGGGTGAAATGGGATGCCCTTAGCTAATTAATTAGAGGAACTAGAGGTGTAGTTGCTTCGCCGTCGTGCCGTCAATGGGGTCCAGGCACAGTGCTTGCTCTGCCGAGGCTGAGTGCCGAGGTTCTTTCGTTTTGCTTTTGTTAGTCACTCTCCTGCGGGGAGGAGTACTGTGTTTATCAAACTGGAGAAACCTAACGGGCAGCTATGATCTCTAGGGAATCTTTGTAAAAGCTACATAGTGATACCCTGCCGGACCACCTAGGTAGTGGTCAATGGGGATTAGCTCTCCCCGGGCAGAAAGGGAATCATGACTCATGGGTAAAGTGTGCGACCTCTGCAGAGGGTAGTGAAACTGATATATCAGCCGTGCTCACGGTTAAGAGCAGCCTTGGGATCCTCTTTGATTAGAGATACAGATGGTTCGAGATACAAGGATTATGTTATGGTTTTGGTTCGAATATGATGATGTTGTTCCTCGATGAGGAAATGGTTCATGGGTTGGTTAATGATAAAATCTGGCTTCTACTAATGATAAATACCTGACCAACTAAAAGCAACTGCTTGAGCCTAACCCCACATAAAACTAGTCCACTTCAGCCAAACGGGACATTTGCTGAGTACGTTGATGTGTACTCATCCTTGCTTACCACAAAACACCAGGTTGTCCGCATTGTAACCACTGCTCCGGAGAAGGCGAAGTTGTGGAAGGAGACTTCCAGGAGTTCCAAGACTACGACGAATTCTAGGTGTGGGTTGGCGGCAACCCCCAGTCAGCTGCCTGTGAAGGCCCTATCTTTACTGCGTTTCGCTAGCACTTTGATTTAACTGTTAAGTTGATGACTATGTGGATGTCTATGACTCTGTGATGTAATTAAGTTAATATTTTTTTAAGTTATTATTTGAGCAATGTGCATTGATGTTCATTTATGTAATCGCTGTGTACGTGAGTTCTGATCCTGGCACGTACATAGTTCGCGCTTGGTTTGCCTTCCAAAACCGGGTGTGACAATTACTAACCGATTCATCCTTTTCTTGTCGTAGAACCACTAAGTCTACTAAATCTAGCTCATAATCGCCAGAGAAGAAATGTTCATGAAATTTTTGTTCTAAATCTCCCCACGACAAAATGGAATTAGGAGGGAGCGTGGCATACCATGTGAATGCGGTCCCTATTAAAGATAATGAAAATAAACGCACACAGAATGCTTCGGTGTCGGCCAATTCTCCTAACTGTGCTAAGAACTGGTCTATGTGCTCACGCGTGCTCTTTTCTTGGTCACCCGAAAACTTTACGAATTCGGGTATTTTGGTCCCCTGTGGGTATGGGAGTCGGTCAAACTTGCTATCATAAGGTCTCCGATATGACTGCCCCCCGGGGACTATACTAACTCCGAGCTTATCTCGGAACGCCCCAGCTATTTCCTCCCTTACTATATCGATGACAGCCGGTGGGAGACCACCGGCTCTTTGATCCAATATGGGTGAGTTTGTTTGGATGTTGGTGTGTTGTTTTCCTCCCAATTGGTTTGGGTTTTGCGACGCGTTAATGCATGCCCTATGAGGCTCATAGGACTGGCCATTCCTTTCTGGCCTTCTAGGGGCCGGAAAGTTCTCACTCTCACGGGTTTGATAGATTATATTATGATGCTGTTGTGTCGTATGGTGAGATGGGGAGTCTAGTTGGGACGGATACGGAGTTAGATATCCATCCTCCTTAAAAAACTCCGTGCTGGACCGTCCGGTTAAATACGCGGACCGTCCGACTCCGTGCGCGGACTGTCCGGCCATGTGGCCGGATCGTCCGACATTATATTCGGGCTATCTGGCGTCATGCGCAGACGGTCCGAATGGGTTATCTAGGGTTCGTGTGGCATGTGGCGGCTTGGGTGCAGGCCTCGGTAATTCGCTTCTAAAAATAAGATCAGCCGCCGCTGGCCCGGACGGTCCGCGCCCATGTGCAGACGGTCCGGACATGCGCAGATCGGCAAATTTATCGCCGATGTGCGTGGGAGGTTGTCGCTGCCTAGGGTACATGTCCATCGGCATCCCATAAAGGGGTTGTGACTGGTCGTGCCAACCTGTAGCCGATGAATTATGTGTGTATTCCCTCCATTCAACCTCGTGCGTAGAAAGATTTGCCGTAGTAGACTTATCAAGCGCACGCACTAGACGTTTATGATCATTTTGTATATCCCCTACGATACGTTGCAACTGTTCTCGCTGTTCGTCTATGTAAGCTTTAAGAGATTGGAGTTCGTTGGTGCTACTTACATTGGGGATATCTGGTGTGGGTCGGAACGAAGCCGGATCCGTCGCCCGATGTCGGACGACCTTGTTGTTTCTATCCACTTTGAAGTTGGTCAAGAACTTTGCTTTTGCTTCTTGGATCAGCTGCTCCTGGCGCTCCTCGAATAGGAGCTGTTCTTTAGCCGGCAAGGTCTCCCATTTCGGTGTGATGATATTGCTGGTGAAAACCTCAGAGCTATCTTTTGAACCGGCCATTGAGGGCCGATTTGATAGATCTATATGTGTTGTCCCCAGCGGAGTCGCCAAAAAGTATGTTGACACCTTTTTGGAGGCGCCAATTACTCAAGAGAACCAGCGGCGGTGCTCTCTGGTCAGGCGCGGACGGTCTGCGACCTGGCGCGAGGCGGCGGTGCTCTCTGGTCAGGCGCGGACGGTCCGCGGCACAGGGCCGGACGGTCCGCGACCTGGTGCAGGAGCCCGGGTTCCCTGCCTGACGGCCGGACGGTCCGCGCCCTAGGGCCGGACGGTCCGCGCGTGCGCAGGGGCGGCGGATGATCGCCGACAGCGCCTGGATCTCGCTCCCGGGAGGGACCCCGTCGGGGAGGAGAGATCCTAGGAGTTGTCTAGGCTCGGGCAGGCCGACCTAGACTCCTCTAATCGACGTAGAGTCGAGGAGAGGTGGAGAATTTGGGGATTGGAAGGCTAAACTAGGGCTAAACTAGAACTACTCTTAAAATAAAATGCGAAATAGAAGTTGTATTGATTCGATTGTTGATGCAAATCGGCCGTATACCTCTCTATTTATAGAGGAGGGGGCTGGACCCTTTACAAACTAATTTGCGAGCGAATCCCACGAATTTAGCTAACAACCGTAGCACAAAACTCGGAACCCTATTCTGTTCTGCGCACGCGCGGACCGTCCGGACCGCGGAACGTCCGCGCACTCAAAATGGTGCTCAACAGGGGATAATAGCTTTTCCAATCATATCGTAAGTTGATCACAATTTTCTTCGTCTCATAAAAGTACCGCGTTCTCATTCTTTGAAAACTCAAATAATTTTAATTTAATTAATATATAAAAAACGATAACAATTTTATATATAACTAATATCATTAGATCGATGTATATATATATCAAAACTATTTAAAGGAATACATATTTTAGTATTTTTATAAATATATTTAAGAAAATTTAAAATAATCAGCATGATTTCAGTAGTAAGTTTTTTTTTTGTAGGATGGAATAGTCTTCGCCGGTTCTTCTCCCCGTTTGGTCAGATGACTAGTCAACAGGAGTACCATGCCACTGTGCCTTATTTACCGTCGCTATTGCACAGCACATCTCCCTCTCCCCCTCACTAGTCAGTCCACTGTGCGATCCTAGTATCCTACAGAGTATCGTGCTAGCTAGTAGCATGCCGCTGGCCCGATGCCGCTGGCCTGACCCGTCGTATCCGCTTTCGTCACATCGTCGTCTAGGCTCTCTGTGCGGCAGTTCACGGTGGCAGCGGCGCCGCGCCCAGGCCTGTGGTTGCGTATGGCCGGCGTGCCAAATCTCGAGAGCTAGGGGAGAGCAGCTAGACTCCCGCCGCTGATGTCAAGCTGCTGCCCAGTACCCCCATGAAGAACCTCCGTGTGGTCGTGTCACGGGGCTTCCAGGTGCCGAGCAGCTTTCTCCGAACAGTCCATCTCTCTTATCGCCGAAGAAGTTCGTACAGTACGTGGCTGCTCAGCTCAACGAAGAAGACGACCTGTGACCAGCGGACCCCACAAGAGAGACACCGCGCCTGCTAAGATAGCAGTACTACGACCGCCGGCCTAGCGCCGCGAACGCGACGCCATCTTTTTCCGCGGCAGCCGCGCTCCGACCACGTGTGCGCAGGCCCGACCTGCCCCCATCACAGCGACACCGCAATCCCTGCTGCTCCCACGTGCGGTCGATCGCCTATGGGCTATGGCCAGAGGCAGAGAGCCCCCCGACGGTCTTGGCGCCCTGCCGCCTCCTCGACACGTCACACGTGCGCAGGGACGGGCCGGGCTGGGCTCCGTGAAGCCCGTGCTCTGTTTTCTTTTTTCGTCGCTAGCGATAGCTCTCGCCTCGGCCCGTTTTCCTCCTGCTTTGGCCGCACTGCATGTGTGTCACAGTGGAATGGGGCTATATGCTATCGGAGTAGTCTGTTTGCTGTTCCTCTCTCGCTGTGCACTGCTATACAGTAGGAGGAGTACGCACGGCGCCGCTCGGCGCGGAATACGGCAAAGCGGCTCTGATGCCTTGAGCGCGGCCCGATTCGGGCTATGCCAGTAGTGTGCAGCTAGCTGCTAGCCATGACATCAGGGAGGCGCGCGCGCCGGCTGCCACTGCCCCTGCCAGCCAGGACAGGACAGGAGGGAGCCTGGACTGGAGCAAGAGCCCTGCCCCTGCGTGCCCAGGAATCCAGGATCACGTGACCTGAACGTCCAGGGCGGGGCCCACAGCGCCTGCACTGCACCCTGCTGCGTTTTTCTCTCGGCAGCGGCGGGGGCGCCGCGCGGCAGAGAAGAGGCCAGAGCCAGAGGGGGGCGGCGGCAGGCATGGGGAAGTTATGGCGCGGCACCGGGGTGGGTAATCCGGACCGATTGATCCCGCCGCGCGCGCTGCAGCTGCCGTGCCGTGCCGTGCGGTCAGTGGGAGCGGCCGGCGGATGGCGCCCGTACTACGTGTGGCGGGCGTCACCGGACGGGACAGGTCGGGGGAGTGCCGTACGCGCCTGGCGAACAGTACTGTACCTCCGCGGCGAGGGTTTCCGGTTCCGGGAGCTGTAAAAGCCGGCCGTCCGCCCGTCCGTCCGTGGTTGCGTGCGGTGCGGGGCAGATGGGCAGTTTATTTTTGATGAGTCCTGTCGTGTCGTGTGCGGCTGCAGTTCACTTGTACGGTTTGAAAGCTGTCGACAGTAACTTGTAGTACTTGTAATAACTAGTACTGATACACAACAGCTTGATGCTTATTTTGATCCAAAAAATGGTATTAAATAATCAGTTCAACTCAACTGGATCTCGT
Organism: Zea luxurians; assembly: GCA_029449295.1. Taxonomy (NCBI): domain Eukaryota; kingdom Viridiplantae; phylum Streptophyta; class Magnoliopsida; order Poales; family Poaceae; genus Zea; species Zea luxurians. Next base: position 25,357,765 of record JAOPSE010000012.1, read on the forward strand.
GCCAATATTTCCTAAAAAAGATGAAGGTTTCACATCTAGTATAGATACAAAAAAAATTATTTCATCCGAACGGGATGTCGAGCCAATATTTCTTAAGGAAAAGAAAGGAAAGGAAAGGAAAGAGAAAGAAACATTTTGATGAACAAGATGATGAAGATGAGGAAATACAACAGTCTGCTATAGACTTGTTTAGAAGAGAGTACTTCCTTGTTATGATTGATGCTACAATTGCTTCATTGACTAGTAGATTTGAGCAGATGAAAGCATTTGTTTTTGGGTTCTTGTTTAACTCTGCAAATTTAAAATCCTTGGATGAAGTAGATCTTTGGTCACATTGCAAGATCTTCGCAGAAAAATTTACTCATGAGAACTCATCCGATGTTAGGATCAATGATTTTTATTCAGAATTATAGGTGTTGCAAGTGAGTTTGATAGATTCTTCGATGTCAGTGCCTGAGATTCTGAAGTTTGTTATGGATACAGATTGTTATCCAAATGTTACAGTTGCCTATAGAATTCTCTTAACTGTACCTGCGACTGTAGCTTCGGCTGAAAGAAAGTTCCTCAAAAATGAAGTTGTTGAAGAACTATCTAATATCAACTATGTCGCAAGAAAGGTTGAATGGCTTGGCTATGTGCTCTATCGAGAAGGATATCTTGAACACTATTGATTTCAATACAACCCTTAATGATTTTGCATCAAAAATGCCTGAAGAAGTATCTTTTTATAAGGAACAATGGATGTCATGGAGTTTTATTCTTCATTAAGGTAACCATATTAGCTCCAATGTATAAATATATTTTTATTTTGAACGACTTTATTCCTCGATAATTATTTTATATGTTAAATTTAATATTCAATGTATTTGTTTCTGTTTTGCAAGTAAAATTAGTGTATATATATTTATATGTATCATAGATTTTTTTTATATATATAGTCTAGAGGGCCCATCGTGATGGGTTCACTGGGGCCCTCAAAATCATAGGACCGGCGTTGATCAGTTGTACAACTGAAAGAGGTGCACGTGGGGTTTTACAATGATAAACACAAATATAATATAGAATTATTAAATTGGAAAACAAGTAAACCAAAACTCTGAGAGAGAGAGAGAGAGAAATAGCGGCAAACATTGTGTTTTTTACCTTACGTGGGTCTCAAGCCCATTTTCTTTGATGCACATCCTATCACATTTCGTGACAAACTTTTACAAACTGATCTACTACATTCTTAGACGTATGGACATATCCAACACAATTATCCTAGAATTTATCAATTTTCTAACATATTTTAACTGACTTTCTTATGGCTTGTAGACTACATGTTGTCCATAGATCTGTTCACTTTGATTATCGTTGTCTAGTCATGAAAACTCATGCAAACAAAATGCTTCACATGAATATGTGAAGCTTGATAACAAGACCAAAGCGTTGCGCATGAGATTCCCCACCTATAGGTCATAGTAGTCAAGAATTCCTTGGAAGAAATGATAAAGGGGCAAGTTTAGGACCACCATGACATGAGAGTAGAAGATAAAGTACACGCCCGACTCCACCTGATGGGTCCTTGGCAAAGTTTTTTCTGGACCAACGTGGTTAGATCCCAACGGTGAGATCCACTCAAGGAGTTCTCAAACCTTCTATAGAACCTCCTTGTTTAGCACTCTTCCTTGAGTGAGTTGATCAAGCGTAGAGGCTACAACCTTTGCAGACAAGGATAAAAAATCGGTCACAATGAAGGATACATCAGGAGAAAGATGACTAAAGGAATAAGAATGAAAAGTCATCAGGATTGCAAGCCTATGTGTAAAAGGTTAAAAATCATATAGAAAGCTTTTTAAATATCTTATTTTTCTGTCCCACTCAATGTTTCTAGGTAAAAACAGAAAACATCACAAGACCCACGCCAAAAAGCAAGTCGTGATGCATGATAGACGTGCATATGAAAACTGTGCAACCACTATCGCCACTACACCCAAGATTCCCGTCATCCTATGAAGCGGATTTGTCCTCTAAGCTCAAGAGCCAAGCCCTGGCTTGGAATCCACATAGCATTACCAAATAAAACCCCCACTAAAAACAAGTGGTATTTCATTTTCTTCTATGTAATGGTTGCATTCTGGGCCAAAGGTATGCCACATCATATATGAAGCATTGAAGACATGAAACATGATGGCTATCACTCCTTTGGCTTTAGAGCTAAAGGTGAAAATGCCCATCAACTACCCCACATGTGGTATTAAAGTCGCCTAGAGAGGGTGGATAAGTGAAACATGGAATTTATCACTTAATTCAAAAACTCAAACCCCGATTAGGCGTTGGAATGAGAAACATCTCAATCGGAGTGAGGAAGAGTAGTTCTTTTTGCAAGTATCGCTCTTATGAATGTGGAATTATTTTGGGAGTAATACAATTGATTTTGGATCAAGTGCAAACAATAGAACTTAGAGAAAGGGGAAGAAACAAATCATGAATCAAACTCAACACAAAGACGTGGGCACTTAGGACATATCCCTTTCAACCCTTTCCCTCTCTCAAACGATCACTTCGACTGATTGAGTATTTATTCTCAAATCAAGGGCCAAAGTCACCGCGAGGATCTCCACACACACTCATAGTCTCTCGCTAGCTCTTTACAAGATTGTGAATGAGAGTGAGAGAGAAAGAAACTCAAGAACTGTTGCAACAACCTCGAAACAAAACACTGCGCAAGGTAGGCATTGCTCAATTCTATTGAAAGTGGCACTTGAGATGAGTTGGAAAGCTTGGAGTTGTTGCAATTGAGAGCACCTAGAGGGGGTGAACATGTAATCCTATAAAAAATAGCTCAATAAAATAAACTTGGTCTAATATTAGATTGGATGTAACAAGAGCCAAGTCCGAATGAAGGGAGAGTGAGGAGAAGACTTCTTCACTTAATTTTTTCACAAAGTGAGTATTGAACTTATAGGAACTATATAAGTGAAGTGAGAGAGAGAGAGAGATCGCAATAAAATAGAGACAAGTGACACGGCAATTTTTATCCTGTGGTTCGGTCAAGTATAATATACTTGCATACTCCATGGTGTGGTGTCCCAATGGGCGAGGGTTGCACTCAACCCCTTTCAAGTGATTCAAAGATCAGCTTGAATACCACAGTTCTTTCTTTATATAAACAATATCCCGTTGTGAGGAATCTTCACAATTTAGAGTCTCTCACGCCTTACACAAATGATCTCAAATGAACACAAGAGTAAGGGGGAGTAGAAAGACACACAAGAACTAGAGTTGTAGCAACAACACACACACAAGTCAAGAAAAGCGCATACGAAACAACACAACAGAGTCACAACTCAAAGAAGTGCTCAAATCTCTATCACAATGAAACAATTGCGTGCTTGCGAAGTCTTGACGTTGTAGAATGTTCAATGGGTGCTTGGTGTAGTGCTCCATGCGCCTAAGGGTCCCTTTTATAGCCCCAAGGGACCTAGTAACCGTTGGATCTCCATTTGGTAGGCTTTGGTTGCCTTCTGTCCGCGGGTAACCGGACTGTCTGGTGCACACCGGACAGTGAACAGTGCGTGGGCAGAGAATCGCATGATTGGCTGGTTTTCTGTTCTGGGCGCACCGGACTGTCTGGTGAGGGGCACTAGACTGTCTGGTGCTCCTGTTGACCGTGGGCCCTCGGTCGATGTGGCAGCTAGCCGTTGGCGGCTGGCACACTTGACTGTCCGGCGCCTCGCACGGACGATCTGGCGAATTATAGCCGACGCAGGCTAGAATTCCCGAGAGCAAGAAGCTAGCCGGATAGTGCACCAGAGTGTCCGGTGAGTGGCACGAGGTCGTGCGGTGTTCAGTCTAGCAACTATTTTCCTTTTTCTTTCTTGTTCTCTTTTGCTTCTTTTCATTTGGCATCATAGAGTCCCTAGCACTTAGACAAATATGATTAGCCCACAATACAAATGACTAAGTGTCCAGAGCTTACCTTTTTACTCGGTCCATATAGATTTGCATTGTGTCCTTTTCCGAGCCCACTTTGCTTAATATATCTATGCTCATTTCTTAGGTTAGTCTAAACAAAATGTGTTGAGCATCTAATCACCAAAAACAATAAAGAAAAGGCCCAAAGGCACATTTCCCTTACAAAAATCAATGTATGGTGGTTTGGTGTAGCTCTTGTGTATCTTGAATACTGGTTAGGGATATCTATAGCACCAACCACCCTACATAACCATTGGAAAGAGTGGGAAAATTGCACTATCTGCAGGTGCACCGGATCCCCTACAGTGTAGGTCCGGTGCACCACCAGGCTTTGTCAGTCTATCCTAATATGTGACTATTCTAACGGGTCAGATGATCAGTAAACATGGTCTGGTGCACCACCAGACCTTCCACATTAATGCCATGTCATATTCGACCATTAAATTCTGAAGAGAGTTGTTACTGCTCTGAAGGCCCAGTGCTTCAGACCGAGGGTCTGGTGCGCTAAGCGAAGAAACCCATTTTCTGTCCTCTCTGGAAAACTAGTTTGGATATCTATCGAATTGGTCTGATGTGCCAATCACTAGAGGTTATGTTCCTGGGCTCTTTGTGTAAACGGTCCGGTGCAACGCAGTTCAGCCCAAGTCTTGCAAATGTATACAGTTTTGACAACTTGAATTTGCTACACTTGAGGGTGTTCCCATGACTTAGAAAAAAATATCTAGAGACTATCTAACTAGTCTAAGTCACAAAACTCGGATGATTTCTTATTCCGTTTTTAGCTCAACTTTGCTCCAACAGGGCGAAACTTCAAACCTAAGCTTTCCAACCTCCTTAGATGTGTCAAATAGATTCCTAGGTGTGTTTAGAACTTATCCAAAGTGCAGAACTACCGTGAGTCCATCTTTTCCAAGTTTTAACCCTTTTTGGTTGGATTTCAGCTAGTTTTTGACTTAGTCTATATAGTTGATCTTATGAACGTGTAAACAAATACTTGGCAAACTAGTTAGTCTAAATGGTTGTGATGGTCATCAAGCACCAAAACAACTATAGAAGTGGATTAAAACCCATTTCCCTTTCAGGTATGGTTACAACACCTATAGATGGAACTCAATGAACAACTAAATCGTATTGTACATGTACTATGCCATGATGGATCGATTCTTCCAAGTCCGATTCAAAATATCCCATTATTTTCCTAGGGACCTAGTTGTCATGATTGAAAGTCGCCTAGAGGGGGGTGAATAGGGCGAAACTGAAATTTACAGAGTTAATCACAACTACAAGCCGGGTTAGCGTTAGAAATATAATGCGAGTCCGAGAGAGGGCGTAAAAACAAAACAGCAGCAACCAGCTCCAGTAGCCCGTGACATGATGTATAGTAGCAGCACTGCATCAGCCTGTCGCCAATACCAGCAGCCTATGGTCGTGTCTGTGCCCATGGTGAAGTAGCGACATGCAGTAAGCCATGATTGATGTGTATTTTTTTGCTCCATTATTTCATGGGCCTTATTTTTAGTGAATGTAGCACGTTTAAAGAGGTATATTGATATCTCGGGTATCCATTGGATATCCGTGGGTAAATTATTTTATCCATACGCGATCTCGATGTATTTCGGGTATCCGACCTGACAGGACCCACAGGTATGTTTTTCTACCTGTATCCATATCCACCGGGTACGAAACTCGTGGGTTTCCATCCACCGGTCCAATTTCCATCCCTACCCTCGGTGCCTAATGCATCCTATTAGAAGAAGGGACTTGCTGCGAGTATGTGTAATATTGTACATACATAAGACAAAAGAATGTGTTTGGCCCCACCAAAAGTATTATGGTCCCAAGGCAGAGGCCCCATGTCTAGGGCCTATTGGTAGGTCCACAAGTCTAGCACACCATATAAGTCTCTCATGCAATACATTAAATATGCGATGTGTGCATTACAAGCCGGATAGACGTTGTCTTGCCATGACTTGGGAAATAGGGCAGTCGAGACCACTATTTGGCACATGCATCGACTGTGTATCCACATGTGTGTATATCAGTGTACTATGAAGTATCATCAAGTACATAAATCTACATAGGATATCAACTACATCATACCCAACTACGTGGGCCCTAGTGCCCATAAAAATGACATAACACACTTGCTTCTATAGGATGTATGACAACTGCAATAAAAGGACATCCCCGATACTCTACTGCAACGAGAGGCTTGGCTCTACATACGACTTTACGGGTAGGGTAAGAACAAGTTAGTTGTGTCTTAGTCGGTCGGGCCCAATGTTTAATATTGTAACATCTATCCTCTCTGCTCTATAAACAGGAGGAGCAATGTAACATTGTAAGTGTTTAGGGGAAAGATGGATTCACTCTATGCACTCTCTCTCTCCCACGGGATTCAAGATCTAGAAACTCTCACCCACATATAGGGTTCACTCTAGGACATGCATAAAGGTGGACTAGAACCAATAATTAAGAAAGAACTCCCTTCAGAAGCAAGGCGATCATGTTACTCAATAGAGTTAGGAGCTTGTAATAGTATACATCTTTATGTTCATTAACCGATGATTAGAAAAAGAAAATACCGCATTATGCATATTTAGTTCGAATCTTTCCAAATTAACTATGTACTGGCATTTAGTTGTGCCTATATTTCACACACCATCTACCTAAATTCCTCACTCGCCCAAATTCTTATTTTCTCTATTTTAATGCTTCAATATACTCTACAAATCTGCAATGATAACCAATCACTCCCAGGCAGTGGCGAAGGACGAATAAAATTTGAGGTATGGCCAGTTTTGCATGACTAGTTTGAACTGCTTGCATGTTCTTGAGAGCACCTAGAGGGGGGTGAATAGGTGATCCTGTAAAAATCAAAAACTAATAGCCACAAAACTTAGTTATAAGTGTTAGTGTGGCTAAGTGGCTTGAAGCGATCTCTTGCAAACACAGACAAACAAAGAGAGAGCAATCACAAGAGACATGCGATTTTTATCTCGTGGTTCGGCCAAGTGAAACTTGCCTACTTCCACGTTGTGGCGTCCCAATGGACGAGGGTTGCACTCAACCCCTTTCAAGTGATCCAATGATCAACTTGAATACCACGACTTTCTTCCTTAGTCTTTTCTCCCATTTGCGAGGAATCTCCACAACTTGGAGCCTCTCGCCCTTACAATGATGATCACAAAAGAAGCATAGAAGTAAGGGAGGGGAGAGCAACACACACAAGACTCAAATCACAACACAATCACGCACACAAGTCACAACTTGAGCTCAAAACACAACGCACGGAGTTCTTAACTCAAATGGAGCTCAAGTCACTATCTCAAAGAATCAAATGCGCGAAGTTGGAGTCTTGGAGTCTTAGAATGTTTCTAGTAAGCTTGGGTGACTCCTCCATGCACCTAGGGGTCCCTTTTATAGCCCCAAGGCAGCTAGGAGCCGTTGGAGATCAACAAGGAAGGCTATCTTTGCCTTCTATCGAGTGGCGCACCGGACAGTCACTATAGACGATCCGGTACCGATCTCCTTCCTATTCTCGCGTAGACGACCGTTGCAGATTCGTGGCAGTTGGCACCGGACACTGTCCGGTGCCCCCTGCCGACCGTTGGCGCTGGCCACGCATCGCCCGCGGATTGCGCGACCGACCGTTGCGTTGGCGACCGTTGGCTCACCGGACAGTCCGGTGAATTATAGCCGTACGCCGCCAAACTTTTCCCGAGAGCGGCCTGTTCACCGGAGTTCAGCCTGGCGCACCAGACACTGTCCGGTGCACCACCGGACAGTCTGGTGTGCCAGACCGAGCAGGACTTCAGTTGTACCAAGCCAAGTCTTTTGCATTTCTTTTCTTCTCTTCTTTTCTCTGTTTCTAGCACTTAGACAATATATGTTAGTACTCAAAACAATGTACTAAGTCTAGAAACATACCTTGTTACATGATTTGCACTTCTTGCTTGTTTGGCACATAATCAACTCACTTAATATGTGTTGGACACTTAATCACCAAAACATGAAAGAAATGGCCCAAGGGCACATTTTCCTTTCAATCTCCCCCTTTTTGGTGATTTATGCCAACACATCAAAAAGCAACCAAAAGAGGTGCAACATTAATGCAATTGAGAACAAAATTGTTTTTGACTCAAATTTGGCATATTTGGATCATTCTTTGCCACCACTTGGTTTGTTTTTGCAAATCAAATTCATTTTCCTATCTCTAAGTCAAACTCACTTGTTTGGGCATAAAGAGAGATATTCCAATGGAAAAATTTATAAAGAGCCAAAAACTCCCCCTTTTTCCCATAATCATAAATTCTCCCCCACAAGAGACCAAAATTTGCAATAAGAGTATTTTGGACAATTCAAAAATTCTAACTCTACTATTTTCAAAATTCTCAAGTGGTAGCTGATCCATTTGCTTTGGCCTTAATTTCTCCCCCTTTGGCATTAAGCACCAAAATGGGATCATTTTTTGCCCTTGAACCCCATTGCCTCACCAAAAATTGTCAATTAAGAGCAAAAGGCAATAAGAGCATAAGAATGAACTTGGAGGTCAGTACACTAATACCGGAGTGCAGTGGAAGTCTTTGCATGGTCCAAGTTCACCTTTCCCTTTTCAATGCACCTTTGAGACTACATCAAGTAACTCAAACACAAGGATTAGTCTCAAAGGGTCAAGTTGTAGCACATCTCCCCCTAAATATGTGCATCACTCACACATGGACTTGTGAGGTCCGGGGATCCCTTGCACAACTTGAGCACCACAAATAAGCAACAAATTACATAAATGCATAAAGTAACATGATCAAAGGCATAGAACACATGTATGCTCTAGATCAATCCAAGTTATGCGAATCTAAGACATTTAGCTCACTACGCAACCTGCAAAATTTTTTCTCATCTAAAGGCTTGGTGAAGATATCGGCTAGCTGGTTCTCGGTGTTAATATGGTACACCTCAATATCTCCCTTTGCTGGTGGTCTCTCAGAAAGTGATGCCGGATGTCTATGTGCTTAGTGCGGCTGTGTTCAACAGGATTATCCGCCATGCGGATTGCACTCTCATTGTCACATAGGAGTGGGACTTTGCTCAGATTGTAGCCAAAGTCCCGGAGGGTTTGCCTCATCCAAAGTAGTTGCGCGCAACACTGTCCTGCGGCAACATACTCGACCCCAGCGGTGGATAGGGCAACGGAGGTTTGTTTCTTTGAACTCCAATACACCAGGGACCTTCCTAGAAATTGGCACGTCCCCGATGTGCTCTTCCTATCAACCTTGCACCCGGCATAATAGGAGTCTGAATATCCAATTAAGTCAAAGGTAGACCCCATTTGGATACCAGATCCTAAAGCAAGGCGTAGCAACTAAATACCTAAGGATTCGCTTAACGGCCACAAGGTGACATTCCTTGGGGTCGAATTGAAATCTAGCACACATGCATACACTAAGCATAATGTCCGGTCTACTAGCACATAAATAAAGCAAGGAACCTATCATAGACCGGTATGCCTTTTGATCAACGAACTTACCTCCTCTGTTGAGGTCGACATGCTCGTCGGTTCCCATCGGTGTCTTCGCGGGCTTGGCGTCCTTCATCCCAAACCGCTTGAGAAGATCTTGAGTGTACTTCGTTTGGGAGATGAAGGTGCCGTCCTTGAGTTGCTTCACTTGGAACCCAAGGAAGTAGGTCAACTTGCCCATCATAGACATCTCAAACTTTTGAGTCATCACCCTGCTAAACTCCTCACAAGACTTTTGATTAGTAGAACCAAATATTATGTCATCGACATAAATTTGGCACACAAAAAGGTCACCGTCACAAATCTTAGTGAAAAGAGTGGGATCGGCTTTCCCAACCTTGAAAGCATTAGCAATTAAGAAATATCTAAGGCATTCATACCATGCTCTTGGGGCTTGCTTAAGTCCATAGAGCACCTTAGAGAGCTTAAAAACGTGGTCGGGATACCTATCATCCTCAAAGCCAGGGGGTTGTTCCACATACACCTCCTCCTTGATTGGCCCGTTGAGGAAAGCGCTCTTCACATCCATTTGAAATAACCTGCAAGAGTGGTGAGCGGCATAGGCTAATAACATTCGAATAGACTCTAGCCTAGCCACAGGAGCAAAAGTCTCCTCGAAATCCAAACCTGCGACTTGGGCATAACCTTTTGCCACAAGTCAAGCCTTGTTTCTTGTCACCACCCCGTGCTCGTCTTGCTTGTTGCGGAACACCCACTTGGTTCCCACAACATTTTGCTTGGGACGTGGCACCAGGCTCCAAACTTCATTCCTCTTGAAGTTGTTGAGCTCTTCCTGCATGGCCAACACCCAGTCCAGATCTTGCAAAGCCTCTTCTACCCTGAAAGGCTCAATAGAATAGACAAACGAGTAATGCTCAAAAAAATTAGCTAGACATGAGCGAGTTGTTACTCCCTTGCTTATGTCACCCAGAATCTGATCGACGGGGTGATGTCGTTGGATCGTCGCTCGGACTTGAGTTGGAGGGGCCCGTGGTGCTTCTTCCTCCATAACTTGTTCTTCTTGTGCTCCCCCTTGATCACGCGCTTCTTCTTAAGGCACTGAAAGTTGCCTAGAGGGGGGTGAATAAGGCGAATCTGAAATTTACAAAGTTTAAGCACAACTACAAGCCGGGGTTAGCGTTAGAATTAAAATCGAGTCCAAGAGAGAGGGTGAAAACAAATCACAAGTAAATAAAGAGTGTGACACGGTGATTTGTTTTACCGAGGTTCGGTTCTTGCAAACCTACTCCCAGTTGAGGTGGTCACAAAGACCGGGTCTCTTTCAACCCTTTCCCTCTCTCAAACGGTCACTTAGACCGAGTGAGCTTCTCTTCTCAATCAAACGGGACACAAAGTCCCCGCAAGGACCACCACACAATTGGTGTCTCTTGCCTCGGTTACAATTGAGTTGATCACAAGAAAGAATGAGAAAGAAAAGAAGCAATCCAAGCGCAAGAGCTCAAATGAACACAAGTCACTCTCTCACTAGTCACTATTTGATTGGAATGATCTTTGGACTTGGGAGAGGATTTGATCTCTTTGGTGTGTCTTGTATTGAATGCTATAGCTCTTGTAAGGTGTAGGAAGTCTGACAACTTGGATGCAATGAATGGTGGGGTGGTTGGGGTATTTATAGCCCCAACCACCAAACTAGCTGTTTGGTGGAGGCTGCTGTCGAATGGCGCACCGGACAGTCCGGTGCGCCACCGAACACTGTCCGGTGCGCCAGCCACGTCACCCGACCGTTAGGGTTCGACCGTTGGAGCTTCTGTCTTCTGGGTCACCGGACAGTCCAGTGTTGCACCGGACAGTCACTGTACACTGTCCGGTGCGCCTTCTAGCGCTGCTCTGACTCTAGCGCGCACTGTAGCGCATTGAATGCGTTTTGCAGTCGACCGTTGGCGCGAAGTAGCCGTTGCTCCGCTGGCACACCGGACAGTCCGGTGTTACAGCGGACAGTCCGGTGAATTATAGCGGAGCGGCTCCCAGAATTCCCGAGACTGGCAAGTTTGGAGTTGGATTCCCTGGCACACCAGACACACCGGACAGTCCGGTGCGCCAGACCAGGGTTGCCTTCGGTTTAACTTTGCTCCCTTTGTTTGAAACCTTTCTTTTGACTTGTATTAGTTTGTTGTGAACCTTTGGCACCTGCAGAACATATTTTCTAGAGCAAACTAGTTAGTCCAATAATTCGTGTTGGGGAATTCGACCACCAAAATTCTTATTGGAAAAGGTTTGACCCTATTTCCCTTTCAATCTCGCCCTTTTTGGTGATTGATGCCAACACAAACCAAAACAAATAAAAGTGCAGAATTGAACTAGTTTGCATAATGTAAGTGCAAAGGTTGCTTGGAGTTGAAACCAATATACTTATCTCAAATAGATGTGCATGGATTGTTTTTCTTATTTAAAATTTTGGACCACGTTTGCACCACGAGTTTTGTTTTTGCAAATCCTTTGTAAAGTTCTTTTCAAAAACATTTTGCAAATAGTCAAAGGTACATGAATAAGATTGAAGAAAGCATTTTTAAGATTTGAAATTTTCTCCCCCTGTCTCAAATGCTTTTCCTTTGACTAAAACAAAACTCCCCCTAAATAAAATTCTCCTCTTAGTGTTCAAGAGGGCTTTGCAATTTTTGAAGGTACTATTTTCTCCCCCTTTTGAACACAATAAGATATCAAATTGAAAACTTCATTTTTTAAATTTGGTGGTGGTGCGGTCCTTTTGCTTTGGGCTCATACTTTCTCCCCCTTTGGCATGAATCGCCAAAAATGGATACTTGTGAGTGAAATACAAGCCCTTCATTCAAACTTTCTCCTCCTTTGGCAAACACAAAAATATGAGTGAAGATTATACCAAAGCGGAGAACAAAGCGGAGTACCGGCAAACACAATTGGAGTTGAGTGGAAGCGCCTTCGTTGCCGAGAACTCCATTTCCCTTTCAATATCTATGACTAAGCATAAGATGACACTTGAAAACACATTAGACATAGACATAAAGAGATATGATCAAAGGTATAAAAATGAGCTATGTATGCAAGGAATCAATCAAAATTCCTAGAATCAAGAATATTTAGCTCATTCCTAAGTTTGGTAAAACATTGCTCATCTAAAGGCTTGGTAAAGATATCGGCCAATTGATCTTTGGTGTTTATATAGGCTATCTCGATATCCCCCTTTTGTTGGTGATCTCTCGAAAGTGATACCGAATGACTATGTGCTTAGTGCGGCTGTGTTCAACGGGATTATCCGCCATGCGGATTACACTCTCATTGTCACATAGGAGAGGGACTTTGCTAAACTTGTAGCCATAGTCCCTAAGGGTTTGCCTCATCCAAAGCAATTGCGCGCAACAATGGCCTGCGGCAATGTACTCGGCTTCGACGATAGAAAGAGCTACTGAGTTTTGTTTCTTTGAAGCCCAAGACACCAGGGATCTTCCTAGAAATTGACAAGTCCCTGATGTGCTCTTCCTATTAATCTTACACCTTGCCCAATCAGCATCGGAATATCCTAATAAATCAAATGAGGATCCCTTGGGGTACCAAAGACCAAACTTAGGTGTTTGAACTAAATATCTCAAGATTCGCTTCACAGCCCTAAGATGAACTTCCTTAGAGTCGGCTTGGAACCTTGCACACATGCATACGGAAAGCATAATGTCCGGTCGAGAAGCACATAAATAGAGTAAAGAACCTATCATCGACCGGTATACCTTTTGATCTACGGATTTACCTCCCGTGTCGAGGTCGAGATGCCCATTGGTTCCCATGGGTGTCTTGATGGGCTTGGCATCCTTCATTCCAAACTTGGTAAGAATATCTTGAATGTACTTCGTTTGGCTGATGAAGATGCCCTCTTGGAGTTGCTTCACTTGAAATCCTAGAAAATACTTCAACTCCCCCATCATAGACATCTCGAATTTTTGAATCATGATCCTACTAAATTCTTCACAAATAGATTTGTTAGTAGACCCAAATATGATATCATCAACATAAATTTGGCATACAAACAAATCATTCTCAATAGTTTTAGTGAATAAAGTAGGATCAACCTTTTCGACTTTGAAGCCATTAGTGATAAGAAAATCTCTTAGGCATTCATACCATGCTCTTGGGGGCTTGCTTGAGCCCATAAAGCGCCTTAGAGAGTTTGTAAACATGGTTAGGATACTCTCTATCTTCAAAGCCTGGAGGTTGCTCAACATAGACCTCTTCCTTAATAGGTCCATTTGGTAGAGCTTAAAGTCATGGTGAGTAGCATAGGCAAGTAATATTCGAATTGACTCAAGCCTAGCTACGGGTGCATAGGTTTCACCGAAATCCAAACCTTCGACTTGTGAGTACCCTTTGGCCAAAAGTCGTGCCTTGTTCCTTGTCACCACACCATGCTCATCTTGTTTGTTGCGGAAGACCCACTTGGTTCCTACAACATTTTGGTTAGGACGTGGAACTAAATGCCATACCTCATTCCTTTTAAAATTGTTGAGCTCCTCTTGCATCGCCAGCACCCAATCCGAATCTTGAAGTGCTTCCTCTACCTTGTGTGGCTCAATAGAGGAAACAAAAGAGTAATGTTCACAAAAATGAGGAACACGAGATCGAGTGGTTACCCCCTTATGAATATCTCTTAGGATGGTGTTCACGGGGTGATCTCGTTGGATTGCTTGGTGGACTCTTGGGTGTGGCGGCCTTGGAACTTGCTCATCCTCCTTGTCTTGATCAATTGCATCTCCCCCTTGATCATTGCCGTCTTCTTGAGGTGGCTCATCTTCTTGATCTTCTTCTTCATCATCTTGAGCCTCATCCTCATCTTGAGTTGGTGGAGATGCTTGCATGGAGGAGGATGGTTGATCTTGTGCTTGAATGGGCTCTTCGGATTCCTTAGGACACACATCCCCAATGGACTTGTTCCTTAGAGCGACGCATGGAGCCTCTTCATCATCTAATTCATCAAGATCAACTTGCTCTACTTGAGAGCCGTTAGTCTCATCAAACACAATGTCACAAGAAACTTCAACTAGTCCAGTGGACTTGTTAAAGACTCTATATGCCCTTGTGTTTGAATCATATCCTAGTAAAAAGCCTTCTACAGCCTTAGAAGCAAATTTTGATTTTCTACCTCTTTTAACAAGAATAAAACATTTGCTACCAAAGACTCTAAAATATGAAACATTGGGCTTTTTACCGGTGAGGAGTTCGTATGATGTCTTCTTGAGGATTCGGTGTAGATACAACCCGTTGATGACGTAGCAAGCGGTGTTGACCGCCTCGGCCCAAAACCGATCCGAAGTCTTGTACTCATCAAGCATGGTTCTTGCCATGTCCAATAGAGTTCTATTCTTCCTCTCCACTACACCATTTTGTTGTGGCGTGTAGGGAGAAGAGAACTCATGCTTGATCCCTTCTTCCTCAAGAAAACCTTCTATTTGTGAGTTCTTGAACTCCGTCCCATTATCGCTTCTAATTTTCTTGATCCTCAAGCCGAACTCATTTTGAGCCCGTCTCAAGAATCCTTTTAAGGTCTCTTGGGTTTGAAATTTATCCTGTAAAAAGAATACCCAAGTGAAGCAAGAATGGTCATCCATAATAACTAGACAGTACTTACTCCCGCCGATGCTTATGTAAGCTATCGGGCCGAATAAATCCATGTGGAGTAACTCTAGTGGCCTGTCAGTCGTTAAGATGTTCTTATGTGGATGATGAACACCAACTTGCTTCCCTGCTTGGCATGCGCTACAAATCATGTCTTTCTCAAAATGCACATTCGTTAGTCCCAAAATGTGCTCTCCCTTTAGAAGCTTGTGAAGATTCTTCATCCCAACATGGGCTAGTCGGCGATGCCAGAGCCAACCCATGTTAGTCTTAGCAATTAAGCAAGTATCGAGTTCAGCTCTATTGAAATCAACTAAGAATAGCTGACCCTCTAATACTCCCTTAAAAGTTACTGAATCATCAATTCTTCTAAAGACAGTGACACCTGTATCCGTAAAAAGACAGTTGTAGCCCATTTTACATAATTGAGAAGCAGAAAGCAAGTTGTAATCTAAAGAATCTATAAGAAACACATTGGAAATAGAATGGTCAGGTGATATAGCAATTTTACCCAATCCTTTGACCAAACCTTGATTTCCATCCCCGAATGTGATAGCTCGTTGGAGATCTTGGTTTTTCTCATAGGAGGAGAACACCTTTTTCTCCCCAGTCATATGGTTTGTGCACCCGCTGTCAATGATCCAACTTGAGCCCCCGGATGCATAAACCTACAAAACAAATTTAGTTCTTGATTTTAGGTACCCAAACGGTTTTGGGTCCTTTGACATTAGATACAAGAACTTTGGGTACCCAAACACAAGTTTTTGATCCCTTGTGTTTGCCCCCAACATACTTGGCAACTACTTTGCCTGATTTGTTGGTTAGCACATAAGAAGCATCAAAAGTTCTAAATGAAACATTATGATCATTTGATGCTTTAGAAGTTTTCTTCTTAGGCAATTTAGCATGGTTTGATTGCCTAGAACTAGATGCCTCACTCTTATACATAAAAGCATGATTAGGACCAGAGTGAGACTTCCTAGAGTGAACTCCTAATTTTGTGTTCGGGATAACCGACAGGGTATAAAATGTAACCCTCGTTATCCTGAACCATGGGAGCCTTGCCCTTAACAAAATTGGACAATCTTTTAGGTGGGGCATTAAGCTTGACATTGTCTCCCTGTTGGAAGCCGATGCCATCCTTAATGCCAAGGCGCCTCCCACTATATAGCATGCTTCTAGCAAATTTAAAATTTTCATTTTCTAAGTCATGCTCATTGATTTTGGCATTAAGTTGAGCTATGTGATCATTTTGTTGTTTAATTAAAGCTAGGTGATCATGAATAGCATCAACATTAATATCTCTACATCTAGTGCAAATAGTAACACGCTCAACGGAAGATGTAGAGGGTTTGCAAATATTAAATTCAACAATCTTAGCATGCAAAATATCATTCTTATCTCTAAGATTGGAAATAGTAACATTGCAAACATCTAGTTCCTTAGCCTTAGCAATTAATTTTTCATTCTCATTCCTAAGGCTAGCAAGAGAGGTATTCAATTGATCAATCTTAGCAATTAAATTTGCATTATCATTTCTAAGACTAACAATTGAATCATCACAATCATCAAGCTTCCCAATCTTAGTAATTAAATTGGCATTCTCATTTCTAAGGTTGGAAATAATATCATGGCAAGTGCTTAGCTCACTAGTTAATTTTTCACATTTTTCAACTTCTAGAGCATAAGCATTTTTCACCTTAACATGCTTCTTGTTTTCTTTAATTAGGAAGTCCTCTTGGCTATCCAAGAGTTCATCCTTATCATGAATAGCACTAATTAATTCATTTAACTTTTCCTTTTGTTGCATGTTTAAGTTAGCAAAAAGAGTAAACAAGTCATCCTCATTATCACTAGAATTAGCCTCATCACTAGATGTTGCATATTTAGTGGAGGATTTGGGTTTCACCTTCTTCTTTTTGTCGTCCTTTGTCATGAGGCATTTGTGGCCGACGTTGGGGAAGAGGAGCCCTTTGTTGACGGCGATGTTGGCGGCGTCCTCGTCGTCGGAGGAGTCGGTGGAGCTCTCGTCGGAGTCCCACTCCCGGCAAACATGGGCATCGTCGCCCTTCTTCTTGTAGTATCTCTTCTTTTCTCTCCTCTTTTCCTTCTTGTCGTCGCCCCTATCACTATCACTAGATAATGGACATTTTGCAATAAAATGATCGGGCTTACCACACTTGTAGCACACTTTCTTGGAATGGGGCTTGTAATCCTTCCCCTTCCTTTCTTTGAGGATTTGACGGAAGCTTTTGATAATAAGCGCCATCTCCTCATTGTCGAGCTTGGAGGCGTCGATGGGGATTCTACTTGGAGTAGAATCTTCTTTCTTTTCCTCCGTTGCTTTGAATGCAACGGGTTGTGCTTCGGGAACGGAGGAGGATGCGCCTTGCTCGATGATCTTTTTGGAGCCTTTAATCATTAGCTCAAAGCTCACAAATTTACCTATCACTTCCTCGGGAGACATTATTTTGTATCTAGGATCACCACGAATTAATTGTACTTGAGTAGGATTAAGAAAAACTAGTGATCTTAGAATAACCTTGACCATTTCATGGTCATCCCACTTCGTGCTCCCGAGGTTGCGCATTTGGTTCACCAAGGTCTTGAGCCGGTTGTACATCGCTTGTGGCTCCTCCCCTTGGTGAAGCATGAATCGACCGAGCTCCCCCTCGATCGTCTCCCTTTTGGTGATCTTGGTCACCTCATCTCCTTCGTGCGCCATTTTGAGTACATCCCAAATCTCTTTGGTGCTCTTTAACCCTTGCACCTTGTTATACTCCTCTCGACTTAGAGAGGCGAGGAGTATAGTGGTGGCTTGGGAGTTGAAGTGCCGGATTTGGGAAACTTCGTTCGAATCGTAGTCCTCATCCCCTACGGATGGTACCTGTACACCAAACTCAACAACGTTCCAAATACTAGTGTGGAGTGAGGTTAGGTGATGCCTCATTTTGTCACTCCACATGTTATAATCTTCACCGTCAAAAACCGGTGGTTTGCCTAATGGAACGGAAAGTAATGGAGTATGTTTAGAAATTCGAGGGTAGTGTAGGGGAATCTTACTAAACTTCTTGCGCTCATGGCGCTTAGAGGTTAGGGACGGCGCGTCGGAGCTGGAGGTCGATGGCGATGAAGAGTCGGTCTCGTAGTAGACCACCTTCCTCATCTTCTTCTTCTTTTCGCCACTCCGATGCGACTTGTGTGAAGGGGATTCCTTCTCCTTCCCCTTGTTGCGGGACTATCCCGATGGAGCCTTCTCGTGGCTTGTAGCGGGCTTGTCGTCGGTCACCATCTCCTTCTTGGCGTGATCTCCCGACATCACTTCGAGCGGTTAGGCTCTGATGAAGCACCGGGCTTTGATACCAATTGAAAGTCTCCTAGAGGGGGGGGGGGTGAATAGGGCGAATCTGAAATTTACAAAGTTTAAGCACAACTACAAGCCGGGGTTAGCGTTAGAATTAAAATCGAGTCCAAGAGAGAGGGTGAAAACAAATCACAAGTAAATAAAGAGTGTGACACGGTGATTTGTTTTACTGAGGTTCGGTTCTTGCAAACCTACTCCCCGTTGAGGTGGTCACAAAGACCGGGTCTCTTTCAACCCTTTCCCTCTCTCAAACGGTCACTTAGACCGAGTGAGCTTCTCTTCTCAATCAAACGGGACACAAAGTCCCCGCAAGGACCACCACACAATTGGTGTCTCTTGCCTCGGTTACAATTGAGTTGATCACAAGAAAGAATGAGAAAGAAAAGAAGCAATCCAAGCGCAAGAGCTCAAATGAACACAAGTCACTCTCTCACTAGTCACTATTTGATTGGAATGATCTTTGGACTTGGGAGAGGATTTGATCTCTTTGGTGTGTCTTGTATTGAATGCTATAGCTCTTGTAAGGTGTAGAAAGTCTGATAACTTGGATGCAATGAATGGTGGGGTGGTTGGGGTATTTATAGCCCCAACCACCAAACTAGTCGTTTGGTGGAGGCTGCTGTCGAATGGCGCACTGGACAGTCCGGTGCGCCAGCCACGTCACCCGACCGTTAGGGTTCGACCGTTGGAGCTTCTGTCTTCTAAGTCACCGGACAGTCCGATGTTGCACCAGACAGTCACTGTACACTGTCCGGTGCGCCTTCTAGCGCTGCTCTGACTCTGGCGCGCACTGTAGCGCATTGAATGCGTTTTGCAGTCGACCGTTGGCGCGAAGTAGCCATTGCTCCGCTGGCACACCGGACAGTCCGGTGTTACACCGGACAGTCCGGTGAATTATAGCGGAGCGGCTCCCAGAATTCCCGAGACTGGCAAGTTTGGAGTTGGATTCCCTGGTGCACCGGACACTGTCCGGTGGCACACCGCACAGTCCGGTGCACCAGACCAGGGCTGCCTTCGGTTTAACTTTGCTCCCTTTGTTTGAACCCTTTCTTTTGACTTGTATTGGTTTG
This sequence comes from Zea luxurians, assembly GCA_029449295.1. Taxonomy (NCBI): domain Eukaryota; kingdom Viridiplantae; phylum Streptophyta; class Magnoliopsida; order Poales; family Poaceae; genus Zea; species Zea luxurians. The sequence goes on from JAOPSE010000012.1 coordinate 25,377,269, forward strand.
TTGTGAACCTTTGGCACCTGTAGAACATATTTTCTAGAGCAAACTAGTTAGTCCAATAATTCGTGTTGGGCAATTCAACCATCAAAATTCTTATTGGAAAAGGTTTGACCCTATTTCCCTTTCAGGAACCTGTCCATCATCTTGAGTTGGGGGATGCACCATTGTTGAGGAAGAAGGTTGATCTTGCTCTTGTTGTTCCTATGGTCGCACATCACCTATTGCCATCGTGCACATTGCGGCTATTGGAACATCATCTTCATCTACATCATCAAGATCAACTTGCTATCTTGGAGAGCCATTAGTCTCATCAAATACAACGTCGCTAGAGACTTCAACCAAACCCGATGATTTGTTGAAGACTCTATACGCCCTTGTATTTGAGTCATACCCTAGTAAAAACCCTTCTACTGCCTTGGGAGCAAATTTAGAATTTCTACCTTTCTTTACTAGAATGTAACATTTGCTGCCAAATACACGGAAGTATGAGACGTTGGGTTTGTTACCGGTAAGAAGTTCATACGAGGTCTTCTTGAGGAGGCGATGAAGGTAGAGCCGGTTTATGGCGTGGCAAGCTGTGTTCACAGCTTCCGACCAAAACCGCTCAGGCGTCTTGAACTCTCCAAGCATTGTCCTCGCCATGTCGATGAGCGTCCTGTTCTTCCTCTCCACCACACCATTTTGTTGTGGTGTGTAGGGAGCGGAGAACTCGTGCTTGATGCCTTCCTCCTCAAGATTCCCCTCCACTTGCAGATTCTTGAACTCGGACCCGTTGTCGCTTCTTATCTTTTTCACCTTGAGCTCAAATTCGTTTTGAGCCCTCCTTAGAAAGCGCTTTTGGGTCCCTTGGGTTTCTGTTTTATCCTACAAAAAGAACACCCAAGTGAAGCTGGAAAAATCATCAACAATAACAAGACCATACTTACTTCCCCCGATGTTAAGGTGGGCAACGGGTCCGAAGAGGTCCATATGTAGTAGCTCCAGTGGTCTTGATGTTGTCATCACATTCTTGTTGTGATGAGTGCTTCCCACCTGTTTCCCTACCTGACAAGCTGCACAAGGTCTATCTTTTTCGAAGCAGACATTGGTTAGTTCTAACACATGTTCTCCCTTTAGAAGTTTATGAAGGTTTTTCATCCCAACATGTGCTAGACGGTGATGCCACAGCCAGCCCATGCTAGTCTTAGCTATTAAACATGCATCTAGATTGGCCTCCTCTTTTGAAAAATCAACTAAGTAGAGTTTGTTGTCTAATACACCCTTAAACGCTAATGAACCATCACTCCTTCTAAAGATAGAAACATCAACATTTGTAAACAAACAATTGTAACCCATGTGGCGCAATTGACTTACAGACAGGAGATTGTAACCAAGCGACTCTACTAAAAATACGTTTGAAATGGAGTGCTCGTTGGTGATGGCTATCTTGCCCAAGCCTTTGACCTTGCCCTGGTTCCCATCTCCAAAGATGATCGTATCCTAGGAATCCTTGTTCTTGACGTAGGAGGTGAACATCTTCTTCTCCCCCGTCATGTGGTTTGTGCATCCGCTATCGATAATCCAGCTTGAGCCCCCAGATGCATAAACCTGCAAGGCAATTTACACTTGGGTTTTAGGTACCCAACTCTTGTTGGGTCCTACAAGGTTAGTCACAATAGCCTTTGGAACCCAAATACAAGTCTTATCTCCCTTGCATTTGGATCCCAACTTCCTAGCAACTACTTTTTCATTCTTACAAAAGATTGCAAAAGAAGTATTGCGAGCATGGTAAATAGTAGAAGGTTCATTACATACTCTCCTAGGCACATGATGCACAACATTACTTTTCCTAGGCCTACCATGCACAAAAGTAGAGCTAGAAGCAAACATAGCATGTGAATTAAACGCATCATAACTCCTATTATAATGAGCATTTCTAGAAAATTTTCTATCATTATAAATGAAAGCATGATTCCTTTGAGTACTATTAGCCATAGGAGCCTTTCCTTTCTCCTTGTTTGGAATGGGAGCCCTTTGGCTTGTTAAGTTCTTGGCTTCCTTTCGAAAGCCAAGTCCATCCTTAATTGAGGGGTGTCTACCAATGGTGTAGACATCCCTAGCAAATTTTAACTTATCAAAATCAATTTTGCAAGTCTTAAGTTGAGCATTAAGACTTGCCACTTCATCATTCAATTTTGTAATAACAATGAGATGTTCATTACAATCATTAACATCAAAGTCCTTACATCTATTACACATACTAACATGCTCTACACATGAATTAGATTTATTAGCTTCCTCTAGCTTAGCATTTAAATCATCATTTAAACTCTTTAAACTAGATACAGTTTCATGGCAAGCAGATAACTCAGAAGATAGTATTTCATTCCTTTTAGTTTCTAAAGCAAGAGATTTTTGTACACTAACAAATTTGTCATGTTCTTCATATAAAATGTCCTCTTGCTTCTCTAGCAATCTATCTTTTTCATTTAGAGCATCAATTAACTCATTAATTTTATCTACTTTAGCTCTATCTAAACCCTTAAATAAATCAGTATAATCTACTTCATCATCACTAGAATCATCGCTTGAAGTAGTATACTTAGGGGTTTCTCGAACACTTACCTTCTTTTCCTTGGCCATGAGGCAAGTGTGGCATTTGTTGGGGAAGAGAGAAGACTTGTTGAAAGCTGAGGCTGCCAGTTCTTTATCGTCGGATGAAGAGCAGTCTGAGTCCCATTCTTTGCCAAGGTGCGCCTCGCCCTTCGCCTTCTTGTAAACCTTCTTCTTCTCCCTCTTCCCATGCTTTTCTTGTTCCTGGTCATTTTCATTATCGGGGCATTGTGCTATAAAATGACCAGTCTTACTACATTTGAAGCAGGAGCGCTTCCCCTTTGCTTTGTTCTTGTTGGGGTGCTCCTTGCGTCCTTTTAAAGCGGTCTTGAAGCGTTTAATGATTAGAGCCATATCTTCTTCATTTAGCCCGGCAGCTTCAACTTGTGCCACCTTGCTTGGTAGCGCCTCCCTGCTGCTTGTTGCTTTGAGGGCAACGGTTTGAGGCTCGTGGACGGGTAGTGGACCGTTTAGAGCATCGTCCACATATCGGGCCTCCTTCACCATCATGCGCCCGCTCAGAAACTTCCCAAGAATCTCCTCGGGCGTCATCTTGGTGTACCTGGGATTCTCACGAATAAGGTTAACAAGATGGGGGTCAATTACTGTGAATGACCTTAGCATAAGTCGGACGACGTCGTGGTCCGTCCATCTTGTGCTTCCATAGCTTCTAATCTTGTTGACCAGGGTCTTGAGCCTGTTGTTTGTTTGTGTTGGCTCCTCTTCCCTGATCATCGCGAACCTTCCCAGCTCGCCTTCCACCAACTCCATTTTGGTGATCATGGTGGCGTCGTTCCCCTCATGAGATATCTTGAGGGTGTCACAGATTTGCTTGGCGTTGTCCAAGCCGCTCATCTTGTTGTACTCATCCCTGCACAAAGATGCTAACAAAACAGTGGTAGCTTGTGCATTCTTATGAATTTGCTCATTTATGATAACGGGGTTGTCAGTATTATCAAAATGCATTCCATTTTCAACAATCTCCCAAATACTAGGATGGAGAGAAAATAGGTGACTACACATTTTGTGACTCCAAAATGAGTAGTCTTCTCCATCAAAGTGCAGAAGTTTCCCAAATGGAATTGATAGTAAATGAACATTAGAATTGAATGGAATACGAGAATAATCAAATGAAAAGTTTTGATTAACCGGTTTCTTTTTAGACGAGTCATCGTCGTCGTCTCTTGGTGAAGAAGAGGAGGCGTCGCTGTCGTAGTAAATGATCTTCTTGATCCGCCTCTTCTTCTTCCCGTCCCTCTTCTTGTGACTTGATCCTGAGTCAGTGGGCTTGTCGTCCCTTGGCTCATTGAAGAGGGACTCCTTCTCCTTGTCATTGACCACCATCCCCTTTCCCTTAGGATCCATCTCTTCGGGCGATTAGTCCCTTAAATGAAGAGAACGGCTCTGATACCAATTGAGAGCACCTAGAGGGGGGTGAATAGGTGATCCTGTAAAAATCAAAAACTAATAGCCACAAAACTTAGTTATAAGTGTTAGTGTGGCTAAGTGGCTTGAAGTGATATCTTGCGAACACAGACAAACAAAGAGAGAGCAATCACAAGAGACACGCGATTTTTATCCTGTGGTTCGGCCAAGTGAAACTTGCCTACTTCCACGTTGTGGCGTCCCAATGGACGAGGGTTATACTCAACCCCTTTCAAGTGATCCAATGATCAACTTGAATACCACGACTTTCTTCCTTAGTCTTTTCTCCCGTTTGCGAGGAATCTCCACAACTTGGAGCCTCTCGCCCTTACAATGATGATCACAAAAGAAGCACAGAAGTAAGGGAGGGGAGAGCAACGCACACAAGACTCAAATCACAGCACAATCATGCACACAAGTCACAACTCGAGCTCAAAACACAACGCACGGAGTTCTCAACTCAAATGGAGCTCAAGTCACTATCTCAAAGAATCAAATGCGCGAAGTTGGAGTCTTGGAGTCTTAGAATGTTTCTAGTAAGCTTGGGTGACTCCTCCATGCGCCTAGGGGTCCCTTTTATAGCCCCAAGGCAGCTAGGAGCCGTTGGAGATCAAGAAGGAATGCTATCCTTGCCTTCTGTCGAGTGGCGCACCGGATAGTCTGGTGCGTCACTAGACAGTCACTATAGATGGTCCGGTGCCGATCTCCTTCATATTCTGGCGCAGACGACCGTTGCAGATTCGTGGCAGTTGGTGCACCGAACACTGTTCGGTGCACACCGGACAGTCCGGTGCCCCCTGCCGACCATTGGCGCGGGCCACGCGTCGCCCGCGGATTGCGCGGCCGACTGTTGCGCTGGCGACCGTTGGCTCACCGGACAGTCCGGTGCACCACCGGACAGTCCGGTGAATTATAGCCGTACGCCGCCAAACTTTTCTCGAGAGCGGCTTGTTCACCGGAGTTCAGCCTGGCGCACCGGACACTGTCCGGTGCACCAGACCGAGCTGGACTTCGGCTGTACCAAGCCAAGTCTTTTGCATTTCTTTTCTTCTCTTGTCTTCTTTTCTCTGTTTCTAGCACTTAGACAATATCTGTTAGTACTCAAAACAATGTACTAAGTCTAGAAACATACCTTGTTACATGATTTACACTTCTTGCTTGTTTGGCACATAATCAACTCACTTAATATGTGTTGGACACTTAATCACCAAAACATGATAGAAATGGTCCAAGGGCACATTTTCCTTTCAGTTCTTGGTGATGGGGAGGTTTTTGTGATTTTTGCTTGTGCCAGACTTTGGTCGTCTAGGGTTTCTAGTTGATTGGTTCCTGGTCGATGCATGATCTAAAAAGGCAACAATGTTTCTGTATAAGGGGACTCTGCTTTTAGTGCATCACTTATTTGCATAATGAAATTGTATTGTGTGATGAATAGGCTTTATGGGTTCAGAGTAGCATAACATGGATGAATGTCTGAGGTTGCTTACTATGGCATGTAAGGTTGTAGTCGTAGTGCTTACACTAATTGAATGTTTGAGGTTGATTAGGCTGCACCGGAGCCGCAGACGGTCGCACGGTCATGGGCCACACAAGGCACAAGCAAGCTGTAAGCGCCAAAGCCATGGGCAGCTGCATAGGGACAACCGCGCCGACCAATAGGGTGCACCATGCAATGTGCATGACATGAGAGCTATCTCGCCCTCACCCTTGTCGGAGAGTGGAGAGAGCTAGAGAGAGGGTGACCTGTAGGTAGTGGCGAAGCTAGAGTAAATTAGATGTGGGTGCATATACCTTAAGGATGCATACTAATAACTTGTAGGTGGTCGCAATTTGATCCAAAACACTACTTTTAAAATTTCCATGGGTACATATGCATCCACCACTTCCTACCTTGCTTCACCACTGCTTATATGTGCATGCTGCAAGAGATAGAGACGCGAGTGACCGTGACAAAGCGTCGGAATCGAAAGAGAAGACCTGGAACCGAGACAGAGTGACGAAGAAGAGACATTCTATATGCTAATAGGCTTGGCCAAGGTATGGCGTGAGCCATACCTAGCCATATTAGCCCCTCTGCCCATGCTCCTGGGTTTAGTGTATAATGTGTATACGTCTGTCCCTGTTCTTTCTAATATTCTTCTCGTTTCGTATGGTGTATTCTCGCACCTTAATATCATTCCACGATGATACTTTTACTGTTAATTTAAGGATATCTATCACTTCTATTAAACATCAGTATATGTTTATGTTTATAAATGGTTAAACTCAATAACAAACTTCCAAACGATTATATGTGTGGTTATTTTGGAATAGAAGAAATACATTCCTTTATATCTTAATTCTTGAATTTCTTATATAACTATTTTTAATAATATTGCCACATAAGGTTGTCTACACTAGCTACCTTATTTTGTCCTATATTTTAAAATCTCATTCTGTAAACTATGTCAGCTATTATATAAATGCTCTATTTTACATGATATGATTTAGTCGGTCTATACACTTACTTGGTCAACATTTTAGAATTATATATAGTGCATGTTTGGTTTCATGGGCTAAAATAAAAGGACTAAATACACAGATTTTAGCTCACCATGTTTGGTATCGACTAAAACAGTTGCTACAACAATAAATGATGTCTACAAAGTCCATATCCTCTGCACAACAGAGGCACATGCACTCCAAGCAAAAGGTGCTCTTCTCTCTATTTTTGCTGCATGAGACGACGACGAGTGCTCGGTTTCGTTGGAGGGATGGATATCAGTTTTTTTGTTGTCAGCGGCGTGCGCTGCGTAGAGGATGGCTTCCGCTCTGGAGCAGCGACTGTTGCTGGTGGCGTCGCAACGCCAACAGTGGGGGACAACAGGTTGGCCGGTCGGACGGACGTTGTCACATACGACAGCGTCGTCCCCCGGTCCCCGCCGCGGCGCACTTCAGTCACCTCCTTGATCTTGCGGAGCTTGCGCTTGACGATGCGGATCAATGCTGGCGTAGGTGGACTCGGCGTCCTCCTCGGCGCGCATGACGTCGTGGAGCTTATCGAGGACTGTGATCTCGCAGCGCGACGTCTCGGGCCCCGCCTAGAGATGGCAACGGGTAAAAATCCGTTGGGTATTACTTGCCTAAATCTATACCCGCGAAGAAAAAATACGTCCGCTAAAAAACCTATACCCATGACGGGTATAAAATTTTGCCTAAACCCATACCCATGCGGGTTTCGGATACCCAACGGGTTTCCCATACCCACTAACATCAACATAAAAAATAATTCATCATGTAAATAACAATCAATACATTAATAAGCTAGGATAAAAGGAACAAGGGATGACTAATTTTAGCTTAAAATTTGTTACATAAAGTTTATTTCAATTAGAACATATTCAATTAATAATATTATGAGACATATTTATAAGGAATAATGATTTTAAAGCGGGTTTTAAAAACCCATGTTTGCGGGTATGAGTAGTAGAAGAACAAACCTATGCCCACGTACCCGTTGGGTTTCCATTTGAACCCATTAACAAACCCATGGGTAGAGAAATTGACCCAAACTCATACCCTAATAAAGCAAAAACCCACCGGGTTTCGGGTAGCGGGTATCCATTGCCATCTCTAGCCCTGTCCGAGCTCGTCACCGCGTGCGGAGAGACACACGTCCACCCTGCTCCAGAGGGTCAGCAAATTTGGAGACGAAGCCGGCCACTCGAGAAAGGATAGTGGAGGTGGAGGCAGAGGCGAGGGTAGGGTTTGGTGGGGGAGTATAGAGTGGAAATACTCGTGTTTTGGTTCCAACAAGACCCTTTAAAGGTTCCTCTACCTTAAATATATATATAAAGGATCAAACGGTCATCTACGTTCTCCAGCAGCGTCCTTTAAACGGTCCTCTAAATTTAGAGATCGATGCTGGATTCTCTATATATAGAGTTTCTCTAAATGGTCCGCTATCTAATTAAATACTTTAAATAACTGGTTTATCAAAAACTAAAATATGTATAATATATTTGAGAGTATGACAAATACGTATATACAAAAAATAAAAATAAAAATGTCTATAATATAGATATTTGAGTATAAAAAACGTGATTTAGGGGGTGTTTGGTTGCCCCTGCTAAAGTTTAGCCCGGGTCACATCAAGCGTTTGACTTTCAAATAGGAGTATGAAATATAGACCCAACCAACTGGACTAGATTCGTCTCGTCTTTTAATCTTCGGCTGACAAATTAGTTTTATAATCCGACTACATTTAATACCCGGAACGGAGGTTCAAACATTCGATGTGATAGGGGCTAAAGTTTAGTTTGGGGTAACCAAACACCCCCTTAGAGAATGTTTTTGGAGAGAAAGTAGATATAGAGGATATAATCATTTAGAAGAGACTGTAAAGAACAGATATAATTGATGAATATAGATGATGTTGTTGGAGACGATCTAAGTCTACTTTGTCTCTACCATATGGGCTGGCTAACCAGGCTAAACTATTTTAGTATCTTTTTAGTCTTTATGTTTTGTATTTTAGAGTCTAAACTGGCTAAATTTTATCCCTTTTACTTACTTTATGCTAGCGAAATCAAATACTCGATGAACAGCACGCCTCTTCCCTATGCAGTGTGTGACAGGCTCGTCGCTGCCTCACCCAGCAGGAAGGCAGGATGGCAGTCAAGGCCTCGCGCATTCCCAAGGCGCCCCCGGTCCTCCTGCTGCCGTGGCGCAGGTGGCCATGCCCGTTTTCGAAAAATATTTCTCGCTATCAATGCCCTCTGCCTCTGCCTCTGCCCCCCCGAGATTTGGACGGATCGGCGTCACAGCCGCCCGCCCTGGCAGACTCGAAGAAAGCAACGCCCCTCGCCGCTCGCTGCTGCCGCAGGCGCAGGGTACCAAACGCCCCACCCACCCACCGGCCACCAGATAGGCCGCGGCGCCATTTTCATGGCGCACGGGCCGGACCGCCCGTTGAGCGGCGCCGCTGCAGTGCGCTGCACACGTCCTGCGCTCCACCCACCGTAATCCGTGCTGCCCCCCACCACACGACACGCCCTCCCCCACGTGAACCGCGCCCAGCCAGCCGAACCGTGCCCCGGCACGTCGCCTCCCGCTCCCGAGGAACGCGGCGTCCCTACCCGCCGCTGGCTCTTGGCAGTTATGACTCGGGACCAGCTCTCAGTTGGCCCCGCTCGTCATGCACGAGTGGGTTCCCTTGGCAAAAGCCGCCGAAGAGGACGTGCAGCGTGCACGCACCCGCGCCCGTCCAAGTACCCCGCACCGCATGAACAGTAGTAGCAGCAGCCTAGCCTAGCAGGGGAACTCTACTCCTAGTACTAGTAGTACCACGTCTCAACCGGCAGATCGGTGGGTCCCGCTGGACAGTGTGCGGCTCGGTCGTGCGGCCGCGCGTGCCGCAGGCGCGGTACGGCAGGGCGGTGGGGTGACAGGACGACTGGACGAGGCGTCCGTGCTCTGGCAGTGGCAGCCAGCCAGCCAGTCGCGCGTCGCGCCGGACGAGACCAGTCGCAAACTGTCCACAACGAGGACCCGCAAGGCGTCAAATCGCGCGGCGGCGGATTCATGACGCCGTGGCCGTGCTGCCGCCCCCCCACACACACCCGGTCAGCGACAGCCTCAAAGCCCAGGCCCAGAAACCTACCTCCCCGTTTCACGAGGCGCGGCCATTAGTAGCCAGTAGCCACAGTCCACAGCCACCGTGTGAGAAACTGGGAGCGGAGGAAGGAGGAAGGGGAGGTGCGGCCAGGGCGCCAAGCCAGCAGGCAGCGGTATAAAAGAGAAGAACGAGTTGTGTTACTCCCACCGCTGCCGGTGCCGACACCAACCAAGCAGCTACCCCCACTCGCCGGCCAACCACACAGGGCGCCGCGGTGGGGATGCAGCAGATGGAGTGGGACATGAGAGGAGGAGGAGGGCACGGTAGCGCTGTCGGGGACGGTGGGCCGGGTGGACGCGGCCTTACTGTCGGAGGCGGCGTCGCTGTCGGGGGAGGGGACCAGCAGCGCGTGGAGGCGCACTACCGCGGCGTCCGGAAGCGGCCGTGGGGCCGGTACGCGGCGGAGATCCGCGACCCCTGGAGGAAGACGCGCGTGTGGCTGGGCACCTACGACACGCCCGTCGAGGCCGCCATGGCCTACGACCGCGCCGCCGTCGCGCTGCGCGGCTCCAAGGCCAGGACCAACTTCACCGCGGGCCGCGGCGGCGCCCGCGCCACGCCCGTCCAGGCCCGCCCGCTCCCGCACCCCGCGCTGGCGCCCGGCCACTTCGGCGGGCTCGACGCCACACACTCGTCGCCCTGGCATGTCGTCTATCTCCCACCGCCCAGGTTGCACCAGCAGGCCCTGGCGCCGCCGATGCCCCTCGTGGCAGTGGCAGGCGACGTCGCCTCGTCGCTGCCGTCCACGGCGCTGGAGCTCCGGACGGGACCCAAGGCCCTTCCGTTCGACCTCAACGAGCCGCCGTCGCTGCTGTTCGGCTCGCTGTCTCCGTGAACGCACATGGAGACGGAGCTCTGTAGTGTCAGGTAGGGATCGTGGACCATTGAACGCAGTGGTAGGATTGATCAGTGATGGTAATCTAATCAACAGGCGGAATTGGTGGTCATGGACTCATGGGTCCGGTTGTATATATACTATTACTAGCACTCTAGCAGCACCTATTTAAGGAAATCTTGCCTTTCTCGTCTTCCTTCGTGTTCTTGTTCTTCCATCTCCGTTCGGTGTCTCGTCGGCGACGCACTTTTTGCTGGTTGTTTTGTTTGGTAAAAACAAAGGAGGCGCATACTGTTGCCAGGAGCTCTTTCTCCTTTTGCTTGGAAACTTGTCGCTATTTATTACTTGAGTCGCCGATTTATACATTTAATTAACTATATTTAGAGTAATATTTATATGGTCTAATAAGTAATATTAAATTAGCCACGTAATTTATTTTAAATTTACATAGTCCCTTAACAAACCAAGTTAAATTTAAGATTGATTTTTTTAAAAAACACTGTTATCGTTTGATTTAAACATTTTCTACAGTTGTCTTATGTTGAGTAATCCAGGGATATTGTTAATGTACCAGCTATCCGTTTTCCAATCCATATGTAGTTCCTCCGCCTCAAATTAAAATTTGTTTTAATTAATTAATAAGTCCATATAATACTTGATGATATAGTCTTAAATTGAAATTTGTTTTATCTAATTAACGAGTTCATATAATACTTATATGTGTCTATTTCGTCATGATATATATATATATATATATATATATATATATATATATATATATATATATATATATATATATATATATAAAAGAGTTAAAATGACTAATATTTTAGAATGAACGGAGTATTTGTTATGATAAAAGCTTATCATTTTGCTGTAGCCCGATGACTTAGACAGCGGCCCAGAGTGGTGAAAATTGTAGAGCCTATTTAGTAATGTAGTTTTAAAATTAATAAAAATACTAGTCCGTCTGGTACAAAATATAATTTTTCTAGGTCTTTTTTCTATCCACATTCAAATAAATAATAATAAATTTGAATATTGACATGCTATATTTTTAGATTCATTAATAAATATGTGTTTATTCTAAAATAAATTATATTTTGAAACGGAGGGAGTGAAAAATTAATTTATCATATGTGTTTAATCTAAAATAAATTATATTTTGGTATTGTTTTTTAATCGAGGGTCGTTTGATTTTATTGGAAAACTAAAGTATATGGAGAAATAAGAGAAGAATACTGAGATTTAGAGTGGAATTTCAAAAAAATCTAAAAATATCACAGTTTTAATCTTTTTAGTTTTCAATAGCTCAATATCATTAAATATCATATAGTATTGTTTCAAAAGTTCAAGCTGTTCGATTCAGATTAAAGGTAGTTGTTTGAATTGCTACAACTACAATCTATAGAGACAAAAATACTACAGAAACAACAAAAATCGGTTAGAATTAAAGCTAAGCGAATAGACCATGTAAAATAGGGCACAATGAGTACAAGAGGTATTACTTTCCCATGGCCATTAATACACCGTCCCCTCTCAGCCTACCCAGTAGTTAGTAATCAATACTTACCGTTAGTAATCAATACTTACTTCGGTATTCAATTATTTGTTGTTTAGGATAACGACACGGTCTTCAAAATATAATTTTGACCAATATTTTTTTATTAAAATACAAATAAGTTCTTAATACATTCATATTTTTTATAAAAGTACTTTTTAAGGTAAATCGGTGCATACGAGGGTCATGTTTCAAAAATAATAACAAAATGGTTATTTATAGTCAAAATTTTATAAGTTTAATTCTAGTCCAAACGATAAATAATATGACACTAGTAGTGTGCCCGTGCTTTACTACGATTTCATTTATATAGCGTAAACTACAAAGATATGTGCATCCTATTTATTAAAGCCAACAACCATGTTTCAAATAATATTTGTGCAAAAATTTATTATGGGAAGCGGTCGGGTGGTGGTGCTTGATAGTTGAGATATACACGAGACATTTATTAAGAAAAATAAAGAATGATCTTTTTATCTTGTGTATACGCATTCTTCTATTTTCTTTATAATTAGAAACAAAGAGAAAAAGATTCTAACACAGTTTCTATTACATAGTTAAGCTTAGCGCGTGCGGGTAGCAGCCACACACAGCATCATACACAATAATTATATAAAAACGAACAATATATATTCTTTGTTAATAACCAATACATAACTAAACTTGAGATATTTTGGATTAAAAACTTATTCATAAAAACATTGATTGTGTTGCAATACAGTGAACATCTTTGTGTAGTAAACAAGAGTGGGACAATTTCTATATATGTTATTTAAGAAAAGTAATAGATAAATCAACACATCACCGGTGGCTTTGCCGATGTAGGCCTCAACATCTTCATCTGATGCTTCAGCAGCATCAACCTCTGGTGCATGCTGACCAACTTCCATCACCCGACTCATCTGACAAAACACATCGCAAATTATAGATAAAATCATTTGATGATGGGAATCCCATGTAGACATAGCGATCAGTCATCTTATCATCATCATGTCAGTCTCGCTATAAATTAAATTAATAATAGCGGGAGAGGGGGCGATGTCATCCATAGAGACCTGAAGAGCAGCAAACATAAGGCGAAAGCACTGCTGCCATCGTGTACAGACACAAAAAAACAATATTGTCATCAAGCCAAACCCACCAAATCTTCTTAATCTATGTCAATCATGGGTCACACCACACCACATTATAGACATCTCAATATATTCCAACTTAAGTTGCTTTGTTCTCATCACATAATTTTTCTTTTCACTCGAGCTTCACATATCACAGAAGAGAATGAACCTAATCACATCAACAAACAAAGAAAAAGGAATGTCGGTTATAAAATTGTTTGTGCACCACTACATAGAACACCAACTCTTAGTACTCGCAAAAAAAATCAATGGTATGCAAACCTGGTAATTTCTACCATCAGCTCGCCACATATAGAACATGAGCTACTACTTCCAAGGCACGACAGGAGGGAGCTGTTGGAGGCCTCCTGAGGGGCTAGCTCGATCGATTCAGAACGCCTAATCTTCGGTTGAGTAAAAGCAAAAAGGAATTCCTTGAAGGTCACCATTCCATTCTTGTCCCAATTCATCTCTACGCTCACCAAAGGAGTAAATATCATGGCAGATATATAAACAGGTAATAACCATGATTGGACTGGAGTAATAATAACCAATACATAACTAAACTCGGGATATTTTAGATTAAAAACTTAGTCATAAAAACATTGATTGTGTTGCAATACACTGAACATCTTTGTGTAGTAAACAGGAGTGGTACAGTTTCTATATATGTTGTTTAAGAAAAGTAATAGATAAATCAACACACCATCGGTGGGTTTGCCGATGTAGGCCTCAACATCTTCATCTGATGCTTTAGTAGCCTCAACCTCTAGTGCATGCGGACCAACTTCCATCGCCCGACTCATCTGACAAAACACATAACAAATTATAGATAAAATCATTCGATGATGGGCATCCATGTTGACATGGCGATCCGTCATCTTATCATCATCATGTCAGTCTCGCTACAAATTAAATTAATAATAGCGGTAGAGGGGCGATGTCATCCATAGAGACCTGAAGAGCAGCAAACATAAGGCGAAAGAACTGCTGCCATCGTGTACAGACACAAAAAAACAATGTTGTCATCAAGCCAAGCCCACCAAATCTTCTTAATCTATGTCAATCATGGGTCACACCACACCACATTATAGACATCTCAATATATTCCAACTTCAGCTGCTTTGTTCTCATCACATAATTTTTGCTCTGAATGACAAAACTACATTGAAAGCAGATATTACTAATTATAGTAGAAAAAGAGCAAACAATTAACCTGAAGATGAAAAGCTTTGTATCTATCCTATCATAATTATGTTTTACATTTGGTCTGACTTGTAATTCTACCTAGCCATTCTCAGGTCGGAGGAGCAGACCATGCCATGCTTAGAAAGAAATGAGCCATAACTTGTAGAATCTAAATTGATCACCAGCTTAATTCTGTGTTCCAATGGTGTGGATATTCAAAAAATTACCTCTCATGTTCCTCGTCAGAATCCATTTCCTCATCAGAGTGTTCACGAGCTTGAGTATCCTCATTGTCATTATCCCTAATTTCATTTTGCACATCATGCTCTACTGATTCAACAACTTCAAGTTCTTTTCAACCCTAAAAATGAAAAATATGAAAAACTAAAAAATAGATGATCATGAACAAGCATACTTTTTAGATGCTTTTGCAATAACAAACCATAGGTAAATATAGAACATATGCATCCTATTAGAACATACTTTATAATGCCTGAAAACATAATCTTATTCAACATCCTAATATTTTAACCATGTTTTTCCTTATCCACTCTGTTATGTTTTTCTAGACAGGTAAACAAATCAACCTTCAAAATCAGTATTGCCTGAATACCAGTGCAACTAAATTCATTATCGGTGGGCACAAAATCTTAGTGGAAAATATCTAAATCAAAAAACTCATGCAATCTGAAAGCTGCTAGTCACAAACAATGTACTAAAACAAAAGGAATCAAAAAGTACCAGGGCATGAATTCACTGGTTGATAATTGGACGGAGATCGCTCCTTAGCAGGCCTACTGAAAGTTGATAGCGAGTTTGTCGGTACCCTGAAAATAGGGTACCCCCTGCTACTGTACAAAGATGAAGAACCCACGCGGCTATCCCTTAGTCGTGTGGTAGAAGTGCTGTGTGTGGGACCAAGCCACGGCTCGCCCCAATCTCAGGCGGCTATTCTGGGTCCACAGCAGCGCCCGACTCCACCACATGGGTGGGTCTGAAGCCGTCACGTGTCTAGAGAAGGTGATATACTCCATGGCATCAACAGTGGTCCGGACCCCCAGATATACAGTCCAGACCCCCAAGGTTGGTCCCGGACCTCTGCGTGTGCAAGCCGGACCCCTGGAATGGGATCTGGACCCCCCATATGGGGTCTGGGCCGCCCATAGTGGGGTCCCAAGGTCCCAGGACGGAACATACACAGGCCTTGAACAGGACCCAGGTGGGGGTCCGGTACCGACACGTGTCCAGACCCAGTCTGGTGCGGACCTGTCTGCATACACATCTGCTCCCCGCCCAGGCGGAGACCCGATGCTGCCACGTGGCCTACTGCACGTGATGTAAGCCAGCGGGCGGAGCCTGACATAAGGCCTCCGGGTTACGCGGCCCCTGCATTTATTATGGATAAGGTGCGCCGCCTGCCCATGCCACTGACAGGCGATGTGCCGTCTCGGCATTTAATGAGATCTGTCCATTTCGCTGGCAGGCGGTGACCTGTCCGCTAGCACGCGGCGAGTTGTCCATTCCGCAGGCGGCGTGCCTGTCCATTCCGCTGGCAGGCAGCACACCCATACTGCCGCGTGCACTACGCTCATCATTGTTCGTACTTACCAAGGAAGCTACCGTTGCATATTAACACTGCGCGGGCTGTGGACATCTGGGCGCCAGGTTATCGCACAGGCGTTACTTGCATTAGTTACTCTAGGTATTCCTTCCATTATGCCCCTGGGCCCACATGTCGGGGCTCAGCACCCTTGTAAGTGCCTCCCTTGAGCTATAAAAGGGAGGGCACACGACGTTACAAGGCAAACTCACTTAGACCGACTTAGATTCACACAAGCTCTCAGACTCTCATACACTCAAGCTCTCAAGCTCACAGATTCAATACAACACATAGTGGAGTTGGGTATTACGCTTCGGCGGCCTAAACCACTCTAAATCCTCGTGTTCACTCGTGTTCATCGATCATCCACCTAGCAGGCAAAACGCTTAGGCCCCCTCCTCAACTTAGGATCTAGGGCGGGTGTGTTCCGCCATCCGGCCGGAGATTTCCTCTCCAACATTTGGCGCGCCAGGTAGGGGGCTTGGCTTTAGGTTTTTGCTTGTTTTCCTGCTCGACACCATGGTCCATATCATCGAGCACCACAACTTCATTTCCGAGGATTCCCTGATGGAGGAAGAGGCTGCATCTTCCACACCACGGGCTTCCAACCGCCCTGCGCCTGGTGCTGCTGCTATGCGCTCTACGCGGCAGCACACTCCTGCGCAGACATCCAGAGCGTCGAGGGCTGCGCCTGGGGCCTTGTCTGCAGCCAGGGAGTTGCTACACCACCCTCCTAGCTCCACGGCCTCACCAGGGGCCATGAAGCAGTGGCGTGACGATGTCGATCGTCTGCTCGGCATGACGCATTCTGGCTCAGCCAGGACCAGGCCTCGGTCATCCTGGCATCAACACAAGGCGTCCGCGTCAGTGCGCTCACCCTCAGTGAGGGCCGCACCGACTGAGGACCTACGGGCGGAGCTCAACCGCAGGCATGCGGGAGAAGACGCTCTAGTCTCTCTAGAGAGGCCTGATGACCTACGGGCAGAACTCAACCGCAGGCGTGCGGGCGAGGATGCCCGAGTATCTCTGGAGAGGGCGCGTGAGCGCCGGCAGAACATCGAGGGTCGCAACCTCGACTACGACTTCGCTGCGGTCGCGCCGCAAACTCCAAGGGGTGCTCGAATTCAGGTGGGTGTCCCATTGGCCGGCGTGGGCTACGCCCCACTGGCGGATCATCTCCGTGCGGCGACTTGGCCATCCAAGTTCCGGCCACACCTGCCAGAAAAGTACGATGGTACGTCAGACCCGTCGAAATTCTTGCAGGTATACGTCACCGCTATTACGGTAGCAGGTGGAGACACTGCTATAATGGCAACATACTTCCATGTAGCCTTGTCTGGGCCGGCCCAGACCTGGCTCATGAACCTTGCCCCAGGATCGATCTACTCCTGGGAAGAGCTCTGTGTGTGGTTCACAGCGAACTTCGCCAGTGCTTATCAACAACACGGCGTGGAGGCTCACCTCCATGCAGTGAGGCAGGAACCCAGGGAAACTCTCTGGGCTTTCATCTCCCGCTTCACTAAGGTACGAGGAACTATACCTCGTATCTCTAATGCTTCCATCATCACCGCTTTCCGCCAGGGGGTAAGTGATGAGAAGATGCTGGAGAAGTTGGCCATGCATGTCGTGGAAACTGTCACCACACTCTTCTCTCTGGCCGACAAGTGTGCCAGAGCTGCCGAGGGCCGTGCATGGCACTCGGCACCACAGACCGGGGTTGCCCAGACGGGTGGCCCGGGTGCTGTCACCCAGGACGGCAAAAAGAAGAAGAAGAACCACGACCACGAGAGGCCACAGACTGCTGCTCCGGTCGTCATAGCTGCGACTGGGGGCTGGAGCGAGCGCAACAAGCACCCACGGCCACAGGGAAACAACAGCGGCTCATGCCCTGTGCACCCCAATAGTCGCCACAGCGCCGCAGAGTGCCGCGAGATCATCAAGCTCATGAAGCACGTCAGCGAGCGGTGCGAGCAAACCTCCAAGGATGGCTCCCCACCTCGTCGCCGGCCTGGCAAGGAGAGGGCCGACGACGGTGATGTGGCCACGGGAGAGCGAGACCTCGGGTATCAGTCACCTGAGAGGGTCCTGAAGGACGTCTTCACCGGAGACTCTGACTCTAGTGGCGAGAGCGACCGCCGTAAGAAGTTGTACGTTATGTACGGCAGGAGCTGGGAGCTCACCTCCCGCAGGAACGTCAAGTCCCTGCGCCGAGAGGTCATGTCGGCTGAGAGCACCTAGGGGGGTGAATAGGTGATCATGTAAAAATCAAACACTAATAGCCACAAAATTTAGTTATAAGTGTTAGTGCGGCTAAGTGGCTTGAAGCGATCTCTTGCGAACACAATTAATCATAGAGAGGAGTAACACAAGAGACACGCGATTTTTATCCCGTGGTTCGGCCAAGTGAAACTTGCCTACTTCCACGTTGTGGCGTCTGTTGGGGACTTGTTCTCAAATGCTATGAATCAAGAACAAGGCAACATAGAAATTGTTAAATATTATAGTCCTCCGTCCTTCGAAGCATTATTTTCCTCGGGATATAATGAATTCCGGACGAAGGTTATGAAGGTTATACCTTCATAAACACAACAAATAATGAGGAAGAGTAAAAAATATGTAAAATAATTTGAACACATGATTATTATTATTCACTCATTTCTATTTCATTATTGTAAAAATGATAACGAATTACAAATGTACCTTCGGCTTGACGGAAAGCAAAAATACCAGCGTGAAGCAAAAACAAATGTCCAATGCGTGATTACAGGAGAGCACGTGAACAGTACATGGGTACTGTTCACCTATTTATAGGCACAGTTCACAGCCTGTATATAATTACACTTATATCCTTTACAATGAACTATAATGATGACACAGAATATCATGGGTCTTTAAGTCATTTCATCTTTAAGTCGGTTCACCCCTTCGTCTTGAGACATGTCACTGTACCGAAGCTTTATAGTTGATAGCTTCGACACTGTTTTGGAGAGGATCTGCCGAAGGTGTTTATTTCTTTAGGATCTTTGGCTACGAAGCATACCCCCAACAGTAGCCCCTTCGCGGCGCTAGATCGTTTTTCGTAACGAGCTTGATCCGTGAAAAATCTTCTAAGCTTCGGGTGCCGAAGATCCAAAAAACATCTTCCCTGAGCTCGTTGGCGAGAAACGATTAAAATAATCGTCGGACGCGCGACCCATCTTGCACCGATTACACTCTTGCCAGCGATTCACCTTCTCGAGCTATGTGGCCCATCGTTCAGTGAGCGAGGGTGACTGTTTGTTTGGTGTTGGAGACCTTGCCGATTCACCTTCCCACCTGCAGCACTATATAAACAGACGGGTAGGTATGACGTTACCGCAGCATTCATTGCTATTGTACTGTTTTGCTGCCAAATTTTTAGTCATAGCCGAAGCTTGATCATTGCGCTCATACAAAATCTGCTTCGGCGCAAGTGTAAGAGCTTCGGAAAAGACAAAAAAGCCAATTCAAAAAAAATCGAGTAAGTCATAATCAAATGGCCAGAGTTCGCTCTACTGCAAGAGTCGATTGCGAGGGAGACGAAACCGAAGCTGTAGAAACTGTTCCTATCTCGGAAGCAATGAAGTGATCTGGGTTGATGACACCGAAAGACGTCCCTGCTGCTGAAGCAGAGCAAGCAGATATTGAAGAGACCGATTCTGAAGATGATTACAACATCGCAGTGCCGAGCAAGCCTAGCCACCTGGACTTCGGAAAGTCAACCATCTCCAAAGCTGATTTTCCTAAGATGGTGAAGTCAGGCTACTTTAGCGAAGATAAAAAAGAGCTGATTTGCTTCGGTGGAGAAGAAACTACTCCGAAGCCACAGAAAGATGAAATAGTGATTTTCAAGAGTTTCCTCAAAGCTGGTTTGAGATTTCCTTTGCATAGGATGATTGCCGACGTGCTAAAGAAGTTTGGGATCCACTTTCATCAACTAACTCCTAACGCTATTGTTAGGCTTAGTGTTTATATTTGGGCTCTCCGAAGCCAGGGGGTGGAACCATTTGCCGAAGGTTTCTGCCGGGTGCACGAGCTACATTACCAAACCAAGGCTAGAAAGGATTGGTTACATGAAAATTTTGGTTGTTACAAAAACTACAAAATTTCCTGTGATCAGCTACCGAAGCAAGTGGCCGGCAGGCTGGAAATCGGAATGGTTCTACGTCAAAGTTGATGATGACAAGGAGAAGCTGGTCCAGAGTCCGCTTGAACTGATCTTCGGAGAAACCAGACCCCAATGCAATATGACACCAGAAGGTCCAACCCAAACTGCGTTGGCTGAATTTAGGATTATTGCAGAGCACATTGGCACTAGAGATTTAGTGCAGGAATTTCTGGCTTACAAAATTGTCGGTGTTTCGAAACCCGGGGGTCCCTGGACCGACGAGTGAATTGTCGCCGCGTGCCCCAGCCCAGATGGGTCGACGCGAGGCGGAACGCGAAGGGGGGAAAGGAAGCAGCCGGAGGGAGGCAGGCATGAGAGAGAGGATCCCGCGGCCTTCGTGTTAGCCCCGCGCCTGAGTCGGGTGCGCTTGCAGTAGGGGGATACAAGCGTCCACGCGGGAGTGGGAGCGAGCGGCCTTGCGCGAGCGCCGTCCCGTCCTTCTCCGCGCGGGCCAACCCTCTGTAAGAGGGCCCTGGTCCTCCCTTTTATAGGCGTAAGGAGAGGATCCAGGTGTACAATGGGGGAGTAGTAGAGTGCTACGTGTTTAGCGGAGGAGAGCTAGCGCCCTAAGTACATGCCGTCGTGGCAGCCGGAGAGGTTTTGGCACCCGGTTCGTGTGGTGTCGTGGCCGTCGGAGGAGCGCTGGAGCCTGGCGGAAAAAACAGCTGTCGGGGCTGTCGAGTGCTTGCTGACATCCTCTTGCTTCCGTAAGGGGGCCGAGAGCCGCCGTCGTCACAGAGCGTGCGGGGCGCCATCGTTGCCTATCTGGCGGAGCGAGCCAGATGGGACGCCGGTCTTGTTCCCCGTAGCCTGAGTCAGCTCGGGGTAGGGTAATGATGGCGCCTCCTGTCGACGTGGTCGGTCCGTGCCCTAGGTTGGGCGATGTGGAGGCTCCTCCGAGGTCAAGGTCGAGTCTGTCTTCCGTGGCCGTGGTCGAGTCCGAGCCCCTGGGTCGGGCGAGGCAGAGACCGTCGGCTGAGGCCAGGGCTAAGTCCGAGCCCTGGGGTCGGGCGAAGCGGAGTCCGTCGTCTCCTGGGGCTGAGCCCAAGTCCGAGCCCTGGGTCGGGCGGAGCGGAGTTCGTCGTCTTCTGGGGCTGAGCCCATGTCCGAGCCCTGGGGTCGGGCGAGGCGGAGTTCGTCGTCTTCCGGGGTTGAGCCCATGTCCGAGGCCTGGGTCGGGCGGAGCGGAGTTCACCGTCTTCCGGGGCTGAGCCCGTGTCCGAGCCCTGGGTCGGGCAGAGCGGAGTTCGCCGTCTTCCGGGGCTGAGCCTAAGTCCGAGCCCTGGGTCAGGTGGGGCGAAGTTTCCTATGACGCCCGAGGCCGGCCTTGGCTGCTGTCAGCCTCACTCTGTCGGGTGGCTCAGCAGTCGGAGCGGCGCAGGCGGCGCTGTCCTCTTGTCAGACCGGTTAGTAGAGCGGCGAAGTGACTGCGGTCACTTTGGCTCTGTTGACTGGAGGGCGTGCGTCAGGATAAAGGTGTCAGGCCACCTTTGCATTAAATGCCCCTGCGATTTGGTCGGTCGGCGTGGAGATGTGGCCAAGGTTGCTTCTCGGTGAAGACTGGGCCTCGGGCGAGCCGATAGTGTGCCCGTTGCTGGAGGGGGGTCCTCGGGCGAGACGTAGGTTCTCCGGGGTCGGCTTCCCTTGCCCGAGGCTAGGCTCGGGCGAGGCACGATCGTGTCCCTTGAATGGACCGATCCTTGATTTAATCGCACCCATCAGGCCTTTGCAGCTTTGTGCTGATGGGGGTTACCAGCTGAGATTTAGGGGTCTTGAGGGTACCCCTAATTATGGTCCCCGACAGTAGCCCCCGAGCCTCTAAGGGAGTACTAATACTCGCTTGGAGGCTTTTGCCGCACTTTTTTGCAAGGGGACCAGCCTTTTTCGGTTGCATTTTGTTCCGGTGGGTGCGCACGAGCGCAGCCGCCGGGTGTAGCCCGCGAGGCCTCGGAGGAGTAGTTTTACTCCTTCGAGGTCTTAGTGCGTTTCGCAACACTTCAGCCGGTCTAGTTGTTCCCTCATGCGAGCTGGCCGTAGCCCGAGTGCATGGTCGGGTCCCAAGTTCTCGGGCTGGTATGTTGACGCTGTCAACGGTTTGGCCGGAGCCGGGTTTGCGAGAGCAGCCCTCGAGCCTCTACACAGGGCGAGAGGACGGTCAAGGACAGACTCGTCTTTTTTACATACGCCCCTGCGTCGCCTTTCCGCAAGGAGGGGGGGAAAGCGCCATGTTGCCCTTGGAGGGCGCCGAACATGGTGTTTCCGGTGAGCTGCTGGCGGGTAATCCGAGCGGACGCCCGTGCCCCATTTGCTAGGGGTCGGCTAGAGGCCCGGAGGCGCGCTCCAAAAGTACCTGCGGGTGACCTGCCGGACCCGGTCCCTTTGACGGGGTCTGAGGGCTCGATGCCTCCATCTGATGGGATTCCATTACAAGATTGCTCCCGCTAGTCTCGGAAATATCCTAGGGTACCTCGGGAGCGTAGCCCGAGCCTTGGTTATGTATCGAACGTACCCAGGGTCATCCCTCGCTCTGTGTCTGAGGCGACTGTGAACCCTTCGAGGGCCAGCCTACGAACCCCTGATCAGTAGTGGGCGCGGAGCCCGAGTGGCCTAAGGCGGCCGTTGAACCCTTCGAGGGGCCGGCCATTGAACCTCTGACCAGTAGTGGGCGCAGAACCCAATCGACCTGAGGCGGCCGTTGAACCCCTCCGAGGGGCCGGCCTTCGAACCTCTGATCAGTAGGGAGGCTCGGAGCCTGTTTCCTTCACGGAGAAGGGTCCTTTTCGGGGTATCCCCTTTTCCCGGTCCCTGTTGTAAGAGAGAGAAAGAGGAAAAGGATGCGAAGTCGAATGACGTGGCGTACCTTTTTCGACGCGGTCATTACAGCGAAGGCGAAGCGTCGCTTGCTTCTCCTGCCTGTGGCGCCGCCTGTCCTGCCGCGGAGTTAATGCGACGGGGCGAGTGGTTCGCGGGGCGGTCGTTGCGCGTGCGCGCGCCGTTCGAGGAATGGATCACAGGCGCGCCGTCTTCACACCGTGAGAGAGGGCTCCCTCGTTGCCCCTGGATGGGACGTGAGCTTGGCTGACGACGTGACCGCTGCTGCTGCCCGCCTGTCACCGCCACTACTGCCGGCCCATTTTTGACCGCATTTGACCGTCGCGCTTGGCTGGCACTACAGGGTTGCCTCGAGTCGCGGTATTGACTTCGCAGTCGAGGAGGCGTGGTAGTGGCGTGAGTGGCGGTGCAGTTGCTCACACGTAGCAACCGGCGCGTCGGTTGCATGACGCGTGGGCCTGGACCTCCATGCTGGGCTCGTTGGAGTCGAAGGGGCGCGCCCACTTGGCATGGTTGCATGCCGCCTGCATGGCCGTCCGCCCTTTCACCCGCTGGTTTGGGCGAAAGTGGAGGAGTGCTTGTAACCGCCGGGTAATTGCATGCACCGCGCGCGCGTGGCGGTTTGGCTCTTTCTCCCCTGGACCGGCTTGCATGACGTGTGGGACCCAGCCCCCGCGCCGTGGGGGGGAGAATCTTGGAGCATGTTGGAGAAGATTCAACCCGCAACGGTTGAGGACGCAAGTGGAGAGAGTCGCCTTTAAAAAGGGGGGCGACCCCCTTGGAGGGCAACCATGTCTTCGTGCTCCCCCATGCATCGTGTCTTCCCACCTTCCGAGCCCCCGGGCGGGGGACGCCCGGAATCCTTCCGTCTTGTCGTCGGAGGAACACAACTTCGTGGAAGTCGGTACCTTTCAGCCATCGTTCGGCTTCAAGGATCTTCATCAGGCGGCCCGGCTGCATCCCCTCACCGGCGGTCACCCAAGACGGTGACCTCCAGCTTCTGGACGGGGAGAAGCAAGCCGGGCTGCGATCTTGGCTCCGCCCTCAGCTTCAAGGATGTTCATCATCCTTGCTGGGGCGGAGGCCGGGCTGAGCCGGAGCTCTACCTCCCGCGCGGGTTCGTGGGTCAGCCTCCCCTTCAGCATCCAAGGGAGAGGGCGCTCACTGGCCCTGCGAGCGGGGCAGACTTCGACAACGCGGGGCCGGTCGACGGCGGGTGTCGCCAGCCCCAGCACGTTGGGCTCACCGGCTTGGCTCCCGGTGCCCCTCCCTCCGTGAGGGCGGTTGTCGCGCCGTGCGCATGGGTGGACCGCCCAAGACATCGCGCGCCACTAGAGCGGTGTTCGTGTTCTGGGGCTGTCTTGCCTTTGCAACGGTACGGGGCCTCCGCGCGGAGGTCGGTGCTCCGCTCGTTCGGGAGGATCCGAGTGGGGATCTACCAATGGGCTGATGCTCCACTCGAAGGTGTCGAGGTGGATGCGGCCCGAGAAGTCCCCGTCGCCGACGGGATCACTGCCACCATCTGTGCTCTGGGCCTCCGGCTCTTTGTACTTGTCCTCGCCCCTCGAGCGTCGGCGCGGGCGAGGGCAAGGTTGCAGCGGCTTCCGCCCTGAGGCCATCGCTGCTGCCGTGGGGACGGAACCGGAGTTCCGTTCGTATTGGCACCTTGAATGCCGGTGTCTTGTTCAATGCGGCCGTCGAGGCCTGAACGTGTATGTATTTTCGGCACGGAGCCGTGTCTTTTCTTCATTTCGAGCACTGAGACTCGCCTTGTCGATTATCTGAACCGCTTCACCGAGCGTGAGTTGCCTCGTGCAAAGGTGACGAGTGAGGTATCCGTATCTCGGAGGAGTAGGAGTCCCTCGGCTCGGTCGGCCTTGCTGTCCGTGGCCCCTCTTGCTTAGTTAAAGGAACCCCTCGGCCGCACTTCGATGAGCCAAAGCCGGAGGTAGCGGTGTCAGCACGGTCGGAGGTAGAGTTGGCTTCGAAAAGGAGGTGTGGTTGGCCAGAGCCTGGCCGGGTCGTCCACTGGCAGAGCCGACGCCGGAGTTGAGCTGCCGAGGCCACAAACCGAGCTGATGTCTTTGGGGGTCAGCTGGCCGAGGCCTCGGGGTGGCCGGCCGAGCCGCCTGCTCGGGCCGGATTCTCGAAGAAGACCCTGGCGGCGATGGCCCGGGTGTGGTGCTGATGTCGTCCTTCAGAGTGGGGGCCCTCCGACCGCGTCACCGTCCGAGGCTAGGTCAGACCCCGCCGAAGGTGTAGTTGATGCCGAGGGTGCTGCTGCCCCCTTCGGTTGTCGACGTCCGAGCCTGCAGGATCAGGTTGTCTTGTAGTGTGTGTATGTCTTCTGCGGCCGCCGAGGCCTAAACACACCGTCGTCGCGTTGTAAAGCTGCGTTCCTTTTCCTCTTGTTTCGAGTATCCAGACTCATTTGTCGGTAACAGAATTGTTTGTGCGGGCGAGAGTTGCTTTTCACGGAAGGCGATGAGTGAGGTATCCGTATCCCGGAGGCGTAGGAATCCCTCGGCTCGGTCGGCCTTGCCGCTTACGCGCGCTCTTACTCGTCCATAGGGTTCTGTTACCGACGCAGTCGAGAAGGCCCGAAAAATCATTTCGGCAGAGGAGCTCTCGAGCATGAAGACTTGTTCGGTCCGTGGAGTCACTTATCCGAGCGCGAGTTACTTATCGCAGAAGGTGATGAGTGAGGTATCCGTATCCCGAAGGCGTAGGAGTCCCTCGGCTCGGTCAGCCTTGGCTGCTTACGTGTACTCCGTCGTTTTCAAGATCCACTTTTGAAGTAGTCGAAGAGCACGAAAGACATTCTGGCAGAAATGATTTTTTTTTTCGAGGAAAATTTTGACACAGAGGGGGTTGCCCCCTTCTAGCCCCCGAGGGAGGGTCGGGCTTTGACGAGGCAAGGCTGACCCTTCCTTGACGACCAGACTTGGTGTGTGAACGAGGTGTACGAGCAACTTGAAAGCATCTTAAGGGTAGAAGCGACGTAGGTGTTGGATGTTCCAAGCGTTGCCGTAGACCTCGCCTTGACTGTTGGCCAGCTTGTATGTTCCGGGCTTCAGGACCTTGGCGATGACGAACGGCCCTTCCCAGGGAGGCGTGAGTTTGTGCCGCCCTCAGGCGTGTTGTCGCAGCCGAAGCACCAGGTCGCCCACCTGGAGGTCTCGGGACCTAACCCCTCGGGCGTGATAGCGTCGCAGGGACTGCTGGTACCGCGCTGAGTGTAGTAAGGCCACATCCCGAGCCTCCTCCAGCTGGTCCAGTGAGTCTTCTCGGTTGGCTCGGTTGCTTTGGTCGGTGTAGGCCCTCGCCCTCGGGAACCGTATTCTAGGTCTGTGGGCAAGATGGCCTCGGCCCCATAGACTAGAAAGAACGGTGTGAAGCCCGTGGCTCGGCTCGGCGTTGTCCTCAGACTCCAGACCACCGAGGGGAGTTCCTTCATCCACCGCTTGCCGAACTTGTTGAGGTCGTTGTAGATCCGAGGCTTGAGTCCTTGCAGGATCATGCCGTTGGCCCGCTCCACTTGCCCATTCGTCATGGGGTGTGCCACGGCAGCCCAGTCCACCCGGATGTGGTGATCCTCGCAGAAGTCTAGGAACTTTCTACCGGTGAACTGGGTACCGTTGTCAGTGATGATGGAGTTCGGGACCCCAAAGCGATGGATGATGTTGGTGAAGAACGCCACCGCCTGTTCGGACTTAATGCTGTTTAGGGGTCAGACCTCGATCCACTTGTAGAATTTGTCGATGGCGACCAACAGGTGCGTGTAGCCCCCGGGTGCCTTCTGCAAGGGGCCAACGAGGTCCAAACCCCACACAACAAACGACCAGGTGATGGGTATGGTCTGCAGAGCCTGAGCGGGCAGGTGGGTCTGCCTCACGTAGAACTGACACCCTTCGCAGGTGCGGACAATTCTAGTAGCGTCGGCCACCGCCGTCGGCCAGTAGAATCCCTGTCGGAAGGCGTTTCCAACGAGGGTTCGAGGTGCCGCGTGATGGCCGCAAGCCCCCGAGTGTATCTCTTGCAAGAGCTGCTGGCCTTCGGCGATGGAAATGCATCGCTGGAGGATGCCTGAGGGGCTGCGGTGATAGAGCTCCTTCCCATCTCCCAGCAAGACGAAAGACTTGGCACGCCGCGCCAACCGCCGAGCTTCGGCTTGGTCGAGGGGCAGCTCTCCTCGGTGGAGATATTGCAGGTACGGGGTCTGCCAGCTTTGATTAGGCATGACCTCGCTCTGTTCCCCCTCGATGCGCAGTGCCTCACCCTCGGGGGCCGAGGGTACCTCGGACCGTGCCGAGGGTACCTCGGACTGGGCCGAGGGTATCTCGGACTAAACCGAGGATACCTTGGACTCAGCCGAAGGTACCTCAGGCGGAGCCGAAGGTGCCTCGGGCTCGGGCGTGTCCTCGGTCTTGACAGAGGGTTGATGCAGGTCTCGGGAGAATACGTCCAGGGGAACTGTTGTTCGTCCCGAGGCTATTTTAGCCAGCTCGTCCGCAGTCTCGTTGTAGCGTCGGACGATGTGGTTGAGCTCGAGCCCGTAGAACTTGTCTTCCAGGCGCCGAACCTCATCGCAGTAGGCTTCCATCTTCGGGTCGCGGCAGTGGGAGTTCTTCATGACTTGGTCGACGACGAGCTGCGAGTCACCGCGAGCGTCGAGGCGTCGGACCCCTAGCTCGATGGCGATTCGCAACCCGTTTACTAGAGCCTCGTACTCAGCCATGTTGTTGGACGCCGGGAAGTGGAGGCGTAGCACGTAGCGTAGGTGCTTACTGAGGGGTGAGACGAAGAGGAGGCCTGCGCCGGCCCCCGTCTTCATCAGCGACCCATCGAAAAACATGGTCCAAAGCTCCGGTTGGATCGGAGCCGTCGGGAGCTGGGTGTCGGCCCATTCAGCCATGAAGTCCGCCAAGACCTGGGACTTGATGGCCTTCCGAGGGGCGAACGAGATCGTCTCGCCCATGATCTCCACCGCCCACTTCGCAATTCTACCCGAGGCCTCTTGGGACTGGATGATCTCTCCCAGGGGGAAGGATGACACCACAGTCACCGGATGAGACTCGAAGTAGTGTCGCAACTTCCGCCGCGTCAGGATCACCGCGTACAACAGCTTCTGGATTTGTGGGTAGCGGATCTTGGTCTCAGACAGTACCTCACTGATGAAGTACACTGGCCTCTGGACGGGCAATGCATGCCCTTCTTCTTGGCGCCGCGCTGAGTTGACGCCTCGGGAGCATCTTCCGGCGGGCGGCCCTGGGGCTGCTTGTCCTTCCGGAAAATGGCCTCAACCGCCTCCTGGCCAGAGGCGAACTTGGTGGCGATGTCCATTAGCTCGCTCGCCCTGGTGGGGGTCTTGCGACCCAGCTTGCTCACCAGGTCGCGGCAGGTGGTGCCGGCGAGGAACGCGCCGATGACATCTGAATCAGTGACGTTGGGCAGCTCTGTGCGCTGCTTCGAGAATCGCTGGATGTAGTCCCGGATAGACTCTCCCGGCTGCTGGCGGTAGCTTTGGAAATTGCCGACGAAGGCTTGGACCAGGTCGTCCCAGTTGGAGATCTGCCCCGGGGGCAGGTGCTCCAGCCAGGCTCGAGCGGTGTCGGAGAGGAACAGGGGGAGGTTGCGGATGATGAGGTTGTCATCGTCCGTTCCACCCAGTTGGCAGGCCAGCCGATAGTCCGCGAGCCATAGTTCCGGTCTCGTCTCCCCCGAGTACTTTGTGATAGTAGTCGAGGTTCGGAACCGGGTCGGGAACGGTGCCCGTCGTATGGCGCGGCTGAAAGCCTGTGGACCGGGTGGTTCGGGTGAAGGACTCCGATCCTCCCCGCTGTCGTAGCGTCCCCCACGCCTAGGGTGGTAGCCTCGGCGCGCCCTGTCGTCGAGGTGGGCCCAACGGCTGTGATGGTGGCGCTCGTTGCCGAGGCGACCCGGGGCCGCAGGCGTTGTGTTGCGCGTGCGCCCGGAGTGGACCGAGGCTTCCCGCATGAATCGGGAAGTCGCGGCGCGATGTTCCGAGGGGAACCCTTGCCTTCGGGAGGCAGAGCTTTCGGCCCGTCGGACCGCGGCGTCCTCCAGGAGATTCTTGAGCTCTCTCTGGATACGCCGCCCCTCGGTGGTTGATGGCTCCGGCATCGCGCGGAGGAGTATTGCCGCTGCAGCCAGGTTCTGGCCGACTCCGTTGGAATCCGGCGGTGGCCTCACCCTGACGTCGTCGGCGATGCGGTGCTGGATGTCCTGGGGGAGATGACGCGCTTCTCCGGCCGGGGGTTGGACCGCCCATTCCTACCCGATGTCCCGGCGGATCGGCACAAGCGTTCCTGCTCCCTCGTCGAGCCTGGCCTGCCTCTCACGGATTTGCTCGAGCTGTGGGTCAGGACCCCCCGCCGGGACGGGGACCACAGCTAGCTCCCGAAGGATGACAACGCGAGGTGTGGGCCTAGGGGGATCACCGTTTTTTCGGCATACCAAGATGGTTGCCTTCGCCGAGACCCCCTAGATCGACGTGGAAACATTCACGACTTGGGCCGCGGTCCTCATTATCGAGGCCGCGGCTGCCGTCGGAACAGTCGGAAAGGCAGTAGTCACACGCGGTCATGAAGTCCCGCACGGCACTGGGGTTACCAAGTCCGGAAAAATCCCAACAGAGGTCGGGCTCGCCATCTTCCTCGGACCCCGAGGGCTCGTAGGTCGAGTCGGCCGTCAGTCGGTCCCAGGGTGACCGCACACGATACCCCAGAGGGTTTGGACTCGCCTCTAAGAGAGTGCTCACCGAAGCGGAGTCGCTCGGTGGGTCGAGGCCGAATCCAAAAGACACGAGATGGGAATCGGTCGGTACCTTTTGGTCGACGGTCGGTGACGAGGTCGCGTCTGAGACTGACTGCACCGTTGTCTCAGGTACGAGGGTGACGCCCAGCAAGTCCTTCGCGAGCGTGCTGGCATCGTGCGTTTGCTGGAGATTGGCGTGTTGCGGGGAGGCGGCGCTCGTCTTCGTCTCAGACGCGAGATCGATGCCCGACGCGCCCTCCGTTGGGGTGCCGGCGCCGTCGACTCGCTCGACAGCCAACGAGGTGCCGCTTCCCGCTTGGCCTTGGTTGCCCTGCCTCCTCCTCCGTCGGCGGGGGAGGGGACGGGACAAGCCCGAATGTCGTCCTTCCACCACGTGGGGAAGGCGTCGTCGATTTCCCCGCCGGCGAGCGGGTCGTCGACCGCCATTGTCGCTGTCGCGCGGCGGGGGAAGGAGTATCATGTCGTAGCTGCCGTCGAGGGACATGAACTCAAGATTCCCGAAACAGAGCACCGTCCCGGGCTGGAAAGGTTGCTGGAGACCGCCCATCTGGAGCTTGATGGGAAGCTGTTCGTCAACACGCAGTAGGCCCCTACCTGGCGTGCCAACTGTCGGTGTTTCGAAACCCGGGGGGTCCCTGGACCGACGAGTGAATTGTCGCCGCGTGCCCCAGCCCAGATGGGTCGACGCGAGGCGGAACGCGAAGGGGGGAAAGGAAGCAGCCGGAGGGAGGCAGGCATGAGAGAGCGGATCCCGCGGCCTTCGTGTTAGCCCCGCGCCTGAGTCGGGTGCGCTTGCAGTAGGGGGATACAAGCGTCCATGCGGGAGTGGGAGCGAGCGGCCTTGCGCGAGCGCCGTCCCGTCCTTCTCCGCGCGGGCCAACCCTCTGTAAGAGGGCCCTGGTCCTCCCTTTTATAGGCATAAGGAGAGGATCCAGGTGTACAATGGGGGGTGTAGCAGAGTGCTACGTGTCTAGCGGAGGAGAGCTAGCGCCCTAAGTACATGCCGTCGTGGCAGCCGGAGAGGTTTTGGCACCCGGTTCGTGTGGTGTCGTGGCCATCGGAGGAGCGCTGGAGCCTGGCGGAAGGACAGCTGTCGGGGCTATCGAGTCCTTGCTGATGTCCTCTTGCTTCCGTAAGGGGGCCGAGAGCCGCCGTCGTCACAGAGCGTGCGGGGCGCCATCGTTGCCTATCTGGCGAAGCGAGCCAGATGGGACGCCGGTCTTGTTTCCCGTAACCTGAGTCAGCTCGGGGTAGGGTAATGATGGCGCCTCCTGTCGACATGGTCGGTCCGCGCCCTAGGTTGGGCGATGTGGAGGCTCCTCCGAGGTCGAGGTCGAGTCTGTCTTCCGTGGCCGTGGTCGAGTCCGAGCCCCTGGGTCGGGCGAGGCGGAGACCGTCGGCTGAGGCCAGGGCTGAGTCCGAGCCCTGGGGTTGGGCGAAGCGGAGTCCGTCGTCTCCTGGGGCTGAGCCCAAGTCCGAGCCCTGGGTCGGGCGGAGCAAAGTTCGTTGTCTTCTGGGGCTGAGCCCATGTCCGAGCCCTGGGGTCGGGCGAAGCGGAGTTCATCGTCTTCCGGGGTTGAGCCCATGTCCGAGCCCTGGGTCGGGCGGAGCGGAGTTCACCGTCTTCCGGGGCTGAGCCCGTGTCCGAGCCCTGGGTCGGGCGGAGCGGAGTTCGCCGTCTTCCGGGGCTGAGCCCGAGTCCGAGCCCTAGGTCGGGCGGGGCGGAGTTTCCTATGACGCCCGAGGCCAGCCTTGGCTGCTGTCAGCCTCACTCTGTCGGGTGGCTCAGCAGTCGGAGCGGCGCAGGCGGCGCTGTCCTCTTGTCAGACCGGTCAGTAGAGCGGCGAAGTGACTGCGGTCACTTCGGCTCTGTCGACTGGAGGGCGTGCGTCAGGATAAAGGTGTCAGGCCACCTTTGCATTAAATGCCCCTGCGATTTGGTCGGTCGGCGTGGCGATGTGGCCAAGGTTGCTTCTCGGTGAAGACTGGGCCTCGGGCGAGCCGATAGTGTGCCCGTTGCTGGAGGGGGGTCCTCGGGCGAGACGTAGGTTCTCCGGGGTCGGCTTCCCTTGCCTGAGGCTAGGCTCGGGCGAGGCACGATCGTGTCCCTTGAATGGACCGATCCTTGATTTAATCGCACCCATCAGGCCTTTGCAGCTTTGTGCTGATGGGGGTTACCAGCTGAGATTTAGGGGTCTTGAGGGTACCCCTAATTATGGTCCCCGACAAAAATATTTCCAACTATGAAGGAATGGGCTATGCCAAAGCTTGAAAAAGAGAAGAAAGAGGGGGAGCTTGTCCGACTGCCCTACCACTATAAGTTCAAGAAATATTTCAAAGCACCCTGCCAAGAATGGCTCGAAACAATCGAAGTAATGTGCACTAAAATTCTTGGGAACTATTCTAAAAAGGAGGATCAATTGATGACAGCAGCCTTCGGCACCCGGCCGAAACGAAGGCTAAACAGAGTGCTTGATGCTATAGGCTTTGAATATCCTGATTATGAGCGACTCGACAAGGGTGCCGAAGGGAAAAAAGGAAAAGAGTAGCTGGCGCTTTGATCAAAGACGACAAAGATCAATCAAAAAGGAAGAAAGAAAAGTTTGAATCGAAAGTGTTAACTTCGAAGAAAAGAAAGGAATCAATCCCAGAACAAAAATCAATTGATGAAGAAGAAAAGACTTCTACGACATCTTCTGATGCTGAAATAGAGGAAATTCTAAAGGTAATGACTGAAACTTTGCCTGTCAAACTAAGTCCATTGGGGCTTCATCTGACGAAGCTTTTTGATAATGAAAAGGAGCCCGCAAAGGCAAAGGCATCTAGGCCAAAAAGACAAAGGATTGCTACTGTGACTGAAGTGATTGAAACAACACCACCAAGAGCTCCAACTCTGAAGATGCCGACAGTTGAAATCATGACATCTACTGAAGCTGTACCTTCAGAGGCTGCCGCAGAAGAGGCCAGAGCCGAAGATGCTAACTCTGAAGGTATTAATTTAGAGAGCATAGCCGCTGATATAGATAAAATGCTGCTAAACATGGCCGCTGAAGAAACTGCTGTAGCCACCGAAGAGAGCATGACTGCCAAACCCGAGAAAGGAGTAATAACCGAAGATACCTCGGAAGGTGAAACTTTTGACTTCCGAAACTTAGTTGGCCAGGAGCTGACTGAAGCTGAAAAAGAGAAATTAAAAGAGTAGGCTCTATCTTGTGGATATCGGCCGGGGGCGCTTCTCTTTGGTGGTATTGATGATGAAGGGTTAGGCTGTATACGAAACCAAACCGGTGCGAAGGTTGTCGGTACTTTATCGAAGAGTATCGGCTTCCCGAAGCTTGAAGCGGATATCAGCCGCTACCGTCGACAGCATATTGTCGGCAGTTTATTCTATTCTAATTTCAAGGTAAACATTTTGTGTCTAATTCTTATTACTTGTGGTACGAAAATATTTTCTAACGAAGGCTATTTGTCCACAGAGCATGCTTTTGAGCAAGGCATTAAAAATGCAACAAGATTTAGAGAATAAAAGGCAAGAAGTTATAATTGAAAATTTAGAAAACAAAATAAAGGAGCAATCTGCTGCTATTGAGAAGAAAGACCTCGAGCTACAAATAGCCGAAGGCTTATTAGTGGATGCTGAAGCAAAAATAACAGAATTAAATTCGAAGCTTCTTTCCCAGTCAGAAAATTTTGAACAAGAGAAACTGAAGCTTAATGCATGGCTTGAAGCCAAAACTCAAAGAAACTTGGAATTGAAAGAATCTTTGAAAAATCTTCAAAATAAATGTTTGGAGTTCTGCACTCGATGCATTCATCAGCTAAAGCAAGTGTTCCATTTTGTCGGAGCCAGTAGTGAAGAGTTTACTCCTTCGACCGAAGACCTGCCTGGTGCCTTCGAGCACATTGAAGGTGAAATTAATGATCTTGACGAAGTTATAGCTGGGCATAGCGACTTTTGTGCCCTGGCAGCTTCTCGGGGCACAGCTGTTGCTTTTTTGAAGTCTGGCTGTGAACACGGCAAGATTGTTAATAGACCCAACTTCAGCCTGTCACCGGCAGACTTAGATGATGTTCCGAATCTGGCTCGAAGTATTGCAAATAGATTTATAAAGTTAGTATAGACAAAGGGTGGTCGGAGCAAAGCTGGTGATGAAGCTCGGGGTCACCTCAAGCTGGTAACAAAATCATACCTTATTCTTACCTTTTCCTTTGAATTTTTGAATTTGGCTTATAATACTTTCGTACAGATTGACCAGGCCGAAGCTGCAGAGTAGAAGAACGAAGCTCCAGAGATAGTGTCGAAGCTTGAATAGTCTTGTAAAAGTAGCTCAAAAAACTCCTGTAATAACTTGTATAAAATATGATGTAATCTGAGTTTTACTTTGTAATATAATCTTACTTTTCCGTCCATGTATGAAATGCTTTGGTGTGGACGAAATTAATACTTTTGAGCCATAGGCGAAAAACACCTTCCCTTCTTTGCGTACACAGTGAAGCATAAAATTGCCTTCCTTTTGGGACCGAAGCATGTTTATACGTTATGCTGATGATGATCCTATGTATGTCTAAGTGAATGTTTATGAATGCAAATGTCATGATGTAATGTATCGTGCAAATGAATGTTCAAATACATATTCGAAGCCATATTCCATTGAGAATGAGTCAAACCTTCTTTGCCGCTTATTTTTCGGCTTCACCGTTTATTTTTCGGTGTATCAGCGCTGACTTTTCGCTGTAAGCCTCCCTTAGGAGCTTCTTCGCCTTTTACTTTCGGCGGAATCAGCGTTTATTTTTTGCTGTAAGCCTCCCTTAGGAGCTTCTTCGCCTTTTACTTTCGGCGGAATCAACGTTTATTTTTCGCTGTAAGCCTCCCTTAGGAGCTTCTTCGCCTTTTACTTTCGGCGGAATCAGCGTTTATTTTTCGCTGTAAGCTCTGCATTCCCTTGGGAACGACTTTTGAGCTTCTCCCTGCTTTCTTTTCTTTTTCATTGCACTCGATGGTGCGTTGTCAGCTTTTACATTTACATCTTTGGGGGATATCACTCTTATAGAATTGAAATAAGGAAAAGAAAAATTACATGTTGTGGTCCCATTAAAAACCTTTCTCCCCCTTTGGAAAGGAAAAGGGTGCCACAAGAAAGAATAGAAAAAATTACATCAAGCTAAACATAATATCGCCGAAGCTCGTCCGCATTCCATGATCTAGGAATGTCGTTGCCGTCCATATCCTTCAACCTGTAGGAACCGGGTCTTGACGAAGATACTACCAGAAAAGGTCCTTCCCACTTCAGCTGTAATTTGTCTACTGTCTCTGGGTTGGCTACTCTTCGAAGCACAAAATGTCCTGGTTCGATGTTCTTTAGCCTGACCTTTCTATCACGCCATTTTATTGTTTCAGCTTGGTATTTGTTGATGTTTTCCACAGCTTGAAGCCTGATCCCCTTTATAGCATCTTTTTCCACAAAGAAATCAGCTTCAGCTTCGCCTTCTGCCGAAGCTACTATTCTTATTGATCCTGCTTTGGCTTCTTCCGGAGTTATTGCTTCGTCACCAAACAATAGTTTGAATGGCGTAAAGCCTGTTGATCTTGATATTGTTGTGTTGTGGCTCCACACCACTTTGATTAATTCGTCTGACCACTTTCCCCTGGGCTGATTGAAGATTAACTTCATTATTCCTGTTATTATGATGCCATTAGTTCTTTCAACAAGCCCATTTGACTCCGGATGTCGAACTGATGCGAAATGGATCTTCGTGCCAATTTGATCACAAAATTCTCTGAAAGCTTCGGAATCAAACTGTGTCCCATTATCTACAGTAATAGCCTTCGGTACTCCAAAGCGACAAACAATATTTTGCCAGAAAAACTTTTGAACAGTGACCGGAGTTATTGTGGCTAAGGGCTTTGCCTCAATCCATTTAGAAAAATATTCCACTACCACTACAACA
Source organism: Zea luxurians (assembly GCA_029449295.1). Lineage (NCBI taxonomy): Eukaryota > Viridiplantae > Streptophyta > Magnoliopsida > Poales > Poaceae > Zea > Zea luxurians. Next base: position 25,413,003 of record JAOPSE010000012.1, read on the forward strand.
TATCTTAAGTTCCCTTGTGCTGGTGGTAACAGACCTAACAAATCAAGGCCCCACCTTTGCAACGGCCATGTGGGTTGTATTAACTGAGTTAGAAACGAAGGTTGTTTTTGATATCTTGCACATTTCTGACAACCTTCGCACTTTTGGACTAGTTCCGCTGCATCCGAAGCTGCCTTTGGCCAATAAAACCCTTGACGAAAAACTTTTCCAAGCAAAGGCCTAGATCCAATGTGAGATCTACACAGGCCTGCATGTATTTCCTTCATCAGTTCTATACCTTTGGCCCTGGATAAATACTTGAGTAACGGTGAACAGACCCCACGCTTGTATAGCTCCCCTTCTATTATAACATATGGTCGGGCTCTTGCCTATATCCTCCTGTTATAAGCTTCGTCATCTGAAAGAAAGTTACCCTGAAGGAAGGAGATAATCTCAGTTCTCCAGTCTTCACTATAGATAGGGGATATGTTGAGGACTGCTCTTTCAAGAAGCTCAACCGAAGGTGCTTTTATTGTTTCGAAAAACACTTCCGAAGGTAAGGGCAGCCCCTGTGCTGTTGACCTGGCTAATAAATCAGCATATTCATTTTCTCCACGAGGAATATTTTTAACAGAAAACCCCTCAAAGGAAGCCTCAATCCTTCGAACCATGTCTAAATATTTTTCAAGCTTCGGATCTCTTGCTTTATAACTTTTGTCAATATGACCAGAGATAACCTGGGAATCAGTTTTAAGAACCGCCCTTCTGATTCCCATTGCCTTTAACTTCCGAAGACCCAAGAGCAAAGCTTCGTACTCAGCAATGTTATTTGTGCAACTGAAATCAAGTCTTGTTGCGTAACAAGTTTTAACTTTGGAAGGTGCGACCAACACAGCAGCTGCTCCTGCTCCGAAGGTTCCCCAAGATCCATCGCAAAATACTGTCCAAACTTCAGCATCTTTACTCGTTTCTTCTTCCTGAGCCCCTGGCGTCCAGTCAGCAATGAAGTCTGCCAACGCTTGGGACTGAATCGAAGATCTATGCACATAATCAATACAAAATTCATTGAGCTCCGCAGCCCATTTTCCAACCCTTCCAGTAGCTTCTCTATTTCTCATAATATCCTTCAACGGTTGTGAACAAGGAACAACTATATTGTATGCTTGAAAGTAGTGCCGAAGCTTCCTGGAGGCCATCAAAACAGCATACAGCACCTTCTCCAATTCTGTATAATTTTTCTTTGATAAACTAAGAACTTCGGATACAAAGTATATTGGGGCTTGCTTTTTGACTTGGACTTCAAGCTTTTCCTGAATAAGTGCTGCACTCACCGCTGAGTGCAAAGCTGCCACATATAGCAACAGAGGAGCCCCTGGCGTTGGTAGAGTTAGCGTTGTTAGGTCTATCAAATATTGCTTCAGCTCTTCGAAGGCTCTCTGCTGGACTGGTCCCCATTGAAAAACTTCGGCTGACTTCAGCACTTCGAAAAATGGTAAATTTCTCTCTGCTGATCTAGATATGAATCTGTTGAGAGATGCCAGTCTTCCTGTTAATCTTTGAGCCCCCTTCTTTGTACTTGGTGGTTCCATTCGAAGGATAGCTTCGATTTTATTTGGATTAGCCTCAATCCCTTTTGTTGAAACTAGGCAGCCAAGAAATTTCCCTTTCTTCACTCCGAAGACACATTTTTCTGGATTCAACTTTAAACCGGCCTGTCTAAAATTAGCGAAGGTTTCCTGCAGATCAGTAATGTGATTCTCTTGCTTCGTGCTTTTTACAATGATATCATCAACATAAGTTAGCACATTTCTGCCTATCTGAGATTGAAGAACCTTTGCTGTCATTCTGCTGAAGCTTCCTCCAGCATTCTTGAGCCCCTCAGGCATCCGAAGGTAACAATATGTTCAACTAGGGGTTATGAAGCTGGTCTTCGGCTCATCCTCCTTCTTCATCCAAATTTGATGATAGCCTGAATAACAATCCAGCAGACTCATAAGCTCTGATGAAGCTGCTGCATCAACTAGGGAATCTATCCTTGGCAATGGAAACTCGTCCTTCGGACAGGCCTTGTTGAGATCAGTAAAATCGATACACATCCTCCATTTACCATTGACCTTTTTTACCATAACAGTGTTAGCCAACCATTCTGGGTATTTTACCTCTCTGATAACTCCGGCACTGAGAAGTCTTTTCACTTCATTCCGAGCACCTTCGGCCTTGTCATCAGACATCTTCCGAAGCCTCTGCTTTCCGGGTTTAAAGGATGGATCAACATTGAGCGAGTGTTCAATAACATCCCTGTTAACTCCGCAAAGATCATTAGCTGACCATGCAAAAACATCTTTGTTGTTGAATAGAAACCTTATCAAGGTTTTCTCCTGTTCTTCGGACAGTTGGGAACCCAATAGCACCTTCTGCTCTGCTATGTCCTCGCATAAGAGCATGGGCTTCGGCTGATCGGCCGAAGCAGCTTTCTCCCTTCTGAACTTGTATTGCTCACAAGCTTCAGCTCCATCTATGTTATGGATTGCTTTTGAGTCTGTCCAGTTTCCTTCGGCCCTTCTTGCAGCTTCCTGACTTCCATGAATAGCAATGGGTCCTTGGTCCGAAGGTATCTTCATGCAAAGATATGCTGGATGAAGAATTGCTTCGAAGGCATTGAGAGTACCACGACCAATGATTGCATTGTAAGGGTATTCCATGTCAACAATATCGAATACAATTTGTTCAGTCCTTGTGTTGTTGATAAATCTGAAAGTTACTAGCATTGTGATTTTTCCGAGTGCTACAATCTGCCTTCCTCCGAAGCCACAAAGGGGATGTGTGGCATTGTTGGGGGCCTTCGGCTTCCGAAGCTCCTCAAAAACATGATTTGACAATATTTTCCGAGTGAAACATGTGAACAGGTATCTTTGGGGTCAGGTTACGGGTGTACAAGAGCATGGTTAAGACGAAGCTTGATTGGGGTGGAAAGCGATCACGACGAAGGATAGGACGATCACGAAGCTACGTGCAGAAAAGCTTCGGCATGATGAAGGAAAAGAGGAACCGACTTAAGGATGAAAAGTCAAGTTAAACCTCGAAGGATTGCCATAAAGTTATTATCAAATGTAAAGGGCATAAATGTAATTTTACACGGGCTGCATCCCGTGCCTATAAATAGATGAACAGTACTCCCGTACTGTTCACGCTGACCTGGCATACGTTTTCGCGCATCACGATTGTACCATTACTTTCCATCAATCTGAAGGTACATTTGTAATTTGTTTTTATGAAATTGGTAATAAAAATAAGTTGATGATTATACCCGCATCATTACTCATATTTTGTGTATATGTGCTCTCTTTTAACATTTATTAATCCTACGAAGGTTTTTCTCTTTATAACCTTCGTCCAAGATTCATTATATCCGAAGGGACATAATGTTTTCAAGGACGAAGGAGTCTAATATTTAACACTTTTTATTTTGCCTTGTTCTTAATTCTTAGCATTTGAGAACAAGACCCCAACATTGGCGCCCACCTCCGGTGAACTCACTTCCACTTTTTGAGTTTTGAACACCTTCGACAAGCGTCACCTTCGTCATGCCGCCGAAAAAAGCTTCCACGACAGGGGCTGCCACTCTGCAGCCGCTGGACCCTAATCAAGATGTCATTTCTCTTAGGGAGGCTCGAAGCCAGAAGAGGAAGGTCACTAGTCCAACGCCTCCGGAGGACGACTTGGATCAAGAAATCCAAAATTTAGAGATGATCAATCAACAGGTCCAACGGAAGAAGGAGAAGATGGCTCGTCCAGCTGATCTTCAAAGGCAGATAGACGAAGCCTCTAAAGAGCTTCGACATCTTGCTCAAGATGACCAGAACCAAAGGCCCCCGCGCAGAGAGCTTCATCAAGAGGGCTTCTACAACGAGGGCGACTGGTATGAAGATTTCCATCACAGAAATTTTGCTTTTGACGATGCTTCTCCCTTGTCAACAGAACTGCAGGCTATTCCTTGGCCACAGTCTTACAAGCCGCCCCAGCTCCCCATGTACGACGGTCATTCAGACCCGAAACAATTCTTGATGAGCTATGAGGCAACTATATCTTCGTACGGTGGCAACACGGCGGTCATGGCAAAGTCCTTCGTCATGGCTGTCATGAGCGTTGCACAAACCTGGTACTCCTCCCTTAGGCCAGGGACAATCACCTCATGGCAAAAGCTGAAGGATATGTTGATAACCAGCTTCCAAGGGTTTTAGACGAAGCCAGTCACTGCTCAAGCTTTATTCCAGTGCACCCAGGATCACGAAGAATACCTTCAGGCATATGTCCGAAGGTTCCTACGTCTGAGGGCACAGGCACCAACAGTGCCCAATGAAATTGTCATTGAGGCCATGATCAAGGGGCTTCGGCCAGGACCTGCAGCTCAGTACTTTGCCAGGAAGCCTCCTCAAACTTTGGAGAAGCTGCTCTAGAAGATGGACGAGTATATTCGAGCTGACAATGATTTTCGCCAAAGAAGGGAGGAAGCTTTCAGGTTCTCTGAAATGGCCAGGGGCTTCGGAGGAAGATTTTATCCGAGGCACGTCAGGTCAATTCACAATTCTACCCAAAGTGATGACAAAGGGAGTCAACAACAAAGGCCACAGTGCTCCTCGCAAGCTTCGGGGCAACAGCAAAGCTCTTTCCGGTCACCAGCGCCAAGGGGTAGAGGCAACAGGGGCTTCGGGGGAAGATTTGGAGATCAACCAAGAAAAATTTACTGCCTATTCTGTGGTGAAGGCAAGGGCCATACCACCAGGATGTGCCATGTTACCATACAGAAGCAAAAGGAGCTAGCAGAGGCTGCAGCGCAACAGAACCAGTTGAAGCAGGTCATGCATACTGCTTCGTATCATTCGCCTTACATTCCAGAATATGTAGGCAATCACCCTCCAGCCTCTGTTGCTTCGGCAAGCCAACCCCAAGCTTCCTGGCAATAGCTTCCACCACCACCACCAATACAACGTGGTCCGCAGCCAGAAGGGAGCCAGCACTCTCACCCCCAGAGGGACCTCAGGGAGGAGTCCGAAGCTCGCACGGTCAATAGCACTGTGCCAGAGTCGAAGCATATTTACTGACAAAATATCCTACCTCGACAGCAGTTTTTCGCATTTTCGCATTCAGTTTTACTTTCTTTGTAGTAAAGAACAATTATGGGAAGTTTAAGTGTCTTTTATCGTTTTTTCAAATTCTTGTAACAGTTTAGCTTATCATCATAATGAAAATATATCTTCTCCATAGGCTTGAGTTACTGAAGCACAAGAATTTATGGTGGCATGGAGAACCTTCGAATTATCAAAAACTTGTTCTAAGGAACACACTATAACTTCTTCGAAGTAGTAAAAAGTCGTTCCTAAAGGAGCGCAGTGTAAGTTTTCTGCTCAAAAGTCGTTCCGAAGGGAATGCAGAGCTTACAGCGAAAAATAAACGCTAATTCCGCTGAAAGTAAAAGGCGAAGAAGCTCCTAAGGGAGGCTTACAGCGAAAAATAAATGCTGATTCCGCTGAAAGTAAAAGGCGAAGAAGCTCCTAAGGGAGGCTTACAGCGAAAAGTTAGCGCTGAGATAAAAAGATTGTGTGCTCTATTGCAGAGATGTGTGTATCTTCAGCATAAATATCATTTTGCATAGCATAACATCATCACATCATTTTGCATAACATAAGCATCATACATCATATCACATGTAGAACAAGAAGGGGACACAGTATTGATCTTCGAAGAATGTTTTGGAAAAAGAGAAAATCGTGCTAAAGCACAAGATAAATAGAGAAGAAGTATAGCTTCGTCAGAGAGGCAACATAAAACTTTTTTATAGCTTCGAAGAATGTTTTCACGAAGCTTGGATATTCTTCATCAGAGAAGTATGGAAATTCTTGTGATACATAAAAGATTTTCTTCACGAAGCATGAAAAGAAGGGAAGGTGTTTTTTCGCCGAAGGCTCAAAAAACGGTATGTATGCAAAATTTCATGCATCGTAAAGAATCGAACCATAAATAGATTATATATTACATTCAAAGTTACAAAGTTTTACACATGTCATGTTCCAAGTATTTTTTACAATAGCACTTAATCTTCCTTAAGAACTACTTCTGCAGCTTCGTTTAGTAGCTGTTTGACAACTTTGTCCATGATGGCTTCGGCCATTTGTCTAATTTCATCGTCCCCCTTCGGGGGGGGGGTCCGGGGCTGCCTCAGCAGGTTCTGAGGGAGGAGAGGACACGACTATATTACTATTACAAACCGCGAACAAAGTTCAAAATCAAAAATCACAACAGAATAAAAACCACTAATTAATACCTATTTGCCCTTCGGGCCCTGTGTTTTTTTCAGCAGCCTCCGCTACCTTCCTAGCATCATGGATGCCTTTTTCACTTCTCTGAATGATTTCTTGAGCCATTTCTCGGCCGCCATTGTCCCAAATGTCGGTGAAAAATTTTCCACCGACCTGGCTTGCTTTGGCTGAAGGGTCTTTAATATCTTCAGAGGATAAAGCAGCTTCAAATTGTGCTAAAGATTTCACATGCTCGCACCCTTTCTTCTCCAAAATAGTAACAATTCCTCTGGCGCCCGAAAAAGCACAAATATCCCCGCGACTATTCAAGATTTCCTCGAAGGCCTCAGCTTCGTGACTGATCCATTCAATCGGGCCTTCTGGATTCCCTCTTGTGAAATTTTCTTCACAAGAAAATGCGCCGACGCTGGCGAAGCTGGATTTTATCTTTTTAACACACTCTATGGATTTATCATAGCACCTTTTTTTCGAAGCACGAAGCTCTTCAACATTTATTTCCAAATGATTTGCCCATTGATCACTTAGTTCTCGTTTTGTTTCTTCAAGAATGCGTTCTTCTTTAGCTCGGGCTAATTGTTTCCGAAGATCTTCGATTTCGCGCTTCTGAGCTTCATCTTCCTTCATTTTATCCACCAATGTAAGCAGAATTTTGTCCTTTTCCAAGGCTTCGTTTCTTAGCCTGATAACCTCTGTTCGAAGGTTATTAAGAGCAATAGTGTAGCTCTCGTCTTCAGCATTCTTTTGTGCCCTTAAGGCATTGCTGAGTATTAAGCCCTATTCAAAAGAATGAATGGATCAACATAACAGCAAAAGACTAATTCAAAATTCATAAATTTCAAAATTTACAATTTTTGTACCTTTAGACTATTATATGCAAGGCTATCTGCAAGATCCTCCTTCGTCATGGCGCAAAGGCCAGCTTCAAGCTTCGGGAAACCCATGCTCCTAGCCATCTCTCGGCAGACGGATAATTCTTTATTGTCTGGGAGACAGTATAGGAAGTCATCTTCGTCTGTTCCATTGAACACTACGGCCCCCTTCGGATACTTCAGTTCTCGAGCATAGTGATTAGCTTCAAAAATCTCCTCTTCAGATAGTTTCTTCCCCGAAGCATGTCGCACAATATAATCATGTATTTTGGAAGATGCTTCGGGGGCGCCAGTGTCAATTTCTTCAATCAAAATTGGCTCTGTCATTTTTATTTTTTCGGTTTCCAAAGTTGCCTCTGTCAATTTTCTTTTTTTCAGCTTTCAAAGGTTTTACCTTGGTGGGCTCTGAGGGCCCAGCTTCAGTTTCAAATTGTTGCTTCAAAGCTTCAGCAACAAAGGCTTCAGTAGACATTTCAGAAGCTTCAACAGTTTTCTTTGGAGTTATGCTTGAAGATTTAATTGTTTCCAAAACATCTAGCACATTAACCATCCTTTTTCTTTTCGAGGTCGCTGCTGGACCCTTTTGGCTTTTCGTGACCTCAATTTTTGTTGGAGGACTTAAAATTTCTAATGTTTTTGTTTCTCCAGTCCTCGGTTCTTCTATTTTCTCTGTTGTTGGTGCTTCGGCCACTTCTTTAATTTTTGGCATTGGAGTTGGTTCTCTAGCTTCGCTGGCTGAAGAGGCCTCACCAATAAACTCAGGCACTGTGGCCGGTTCAATATAACGTGGCCGGTGTGTGAGCACCTTTACCTTTTTCCTCTTCGGGGATGGCTCACTAGGTGCAGCTGAAGCAATTTCCTTTGCAGGAGAAGTATTTTTCCTTTTTTGGCCTCGCACTGGGTAATGGTAGTCGGGGTAGACAAACCCAATTGCATCGAATACTCGGTTAAGTCTCTTCTTCTTTCGGCCTCCGAAGGCCGCTGATAATGCAGTATCTTCGGCTTTCGAATATACCCCAAGCAATTCGTCACTTATGGCCTCAATACTTTTTAATCAGTCATCATCTGGTTCAACAAACTTATCTCCGTATTTGAATGTGTATTTCAGCCTGACTAGTCCACATTCGTCAGGTTCCCTGACGGTCTCCTTCGGCATTTCCCATTTTTCTACAAGTGGCCATACTCTAAAGGCAATATGCTCTTGGACCAAATCCCTTGTCCCAATAAAAGAGCAAACCACGCCGAACGCTCTCTGGCATTCTTCAGCTACTTCATCCATTTCCACCTTCGGCTTCCGGAGGCCAAAGCGTTGCCAGATAGGGCGCATAATGATACCTTTGATATCTTCACGTGATTTCAAGTCATTTTTCACGTAAAACCATTCTGTCATCCAGTCGCCGGGCCACCTCTTTCGAAAAGTTGGCACAGGGCAGCTTGACCCGGACCGAGCGCCGAAGCTGTAGCAGCCAAAGTTGTTGTGATACTGCTCTTTGCCCCAGGGTTTTGTCTCATACAATAGCTCATGTATGCTACAGAAGATTTTTGCGTTAGGTTCCAAACCTTGGCTTCTCGCGGCCCACACAAAGATGTTCATCCTTATGATTGCTTCGGGGATAAGTTGGTGAAGGTAGATTTCAAATGTCTTCAGCACTTCCACGACAAAGCTACTCAAGGGAAATCGTAATCCAGCTTTTAAGAAGCTTCGGAATATCACGACCTCATTTTCTTTGGGAGTCGAACAACTCTTCTCTCCTTCGTTAGCCCTCACAATAGACAAGTCCCGAAAGTATCTCCCTCTCATATTGACAAGATGATTTTCCTTAATACTGAACTTACCAAAAACTGCATGGCTTGGTCGCCAGGGTCGATCTTCGGAATCTTCACCACCACTATCCACATCGTAACTTTCACTGTCGCCAGTATCTTCAGATAAACCCTCCAAAATCTCCCTGGTAATCTTCTCCGTATTAGTCTTTGACATTGATTCAAGAAAGCCCAGGTGCATCTCTTCAGAAAGGCTTAGCTTCGAACCACCAACGGCTTTCTTATCCTCAGGCATCTTCGAAAATGCTGACAAAACCCACTCGAAACCGAAGCTTAAAAATCTAAAACCGAGCAAGTGCTGTTGCGTGTAGGCTAAAATTTTTTTGGGTGAGTAAAAGCGGATGGCAAGAGAGCGTGCCAAATAACTTGCGGTGAGCTCTTATTTATACACCCAGTGTGTCGGAAACTGGAGGGCCCCGTTTGTCAATGACTGCTGCTATTCTAGCAGAAGGAAGGTGTTTTTTTGGACCTTTGGCTCAAAGCCTTCGTCCATGTCGCAATATGAATTTATCATTGCAGTAAATTAATATTGCGAGGGGCTACTGTTGGGGGCCTTCGACTTCCGAAGCTCCTCAAAAACATGATTTGATAATATTTTCCGAGTGAAACATGTGAACAGGTATCTTCGGGGTCAGGTTGCGGGTGTACAAGAGCATGGTTAAGACGAAGCTTGACTGGGGTGGAAAGTGATCACGACGAAGGATAGGACGATCATGAAGCTACGTGCAGAAAAGCTTCGGCATGACGAAGGAAAAGAGGAACCGACTTAAGGATGAAAAGTCAAGTTAAACCTCGAAGGATTGCCATAAAGTTATTATCAAATGTAAAGGGCATCAATGTAATTTTACACGGGCTGTGTCCCGTGCCTATAAATAGATGAACAGTACTCCCATACTGTTCACGCTGACCTGGCATACGTTTTCGCGCATCACGATTGTACCATTACTTTCCATCAATCTGAAGGTACATTTGTAATTTGTTTTATGAAATTGGTAATAAAAATAAGTTGATGATTATACCCGCATCATTACTCATATTTTGTGTATATGTGCTCTCTTTTACCATTTATTAATCCTACGAAGGTTTTTCTCTTTATAACCTTCGTCCAAGATTCATTATATCCGAAGGGACATAATGTTTTCAAGGACGAAGGAGTCTAATATTTAACACTTTTTATGTTGTCTTGTTCTTAATTCTTAGCATTTGAGAATAAGACCCCAACAGGCATCATGGATCTTGTCTTCGGGCTCTTGCATCTGTCTGAAGGTCTTAGCAAATATGATATCAGCTGCACTGCCTGTATCAACCAAAACATTATGGACCAGAAATCCTTTGATCACACAAGAGATAACCATAGCATCATTGTGTGGGTAATCTTTGAGCTGAAGATCCTCTTGAGAAAAGGTAATTGGGATGTGAGACCATCTTAATTTGATGAAGGGTCCTTGTACCCCTACATGTTGTACTCTTCTCTGTGCCTCCTTCTTCTGTTTCTTGTTGGCCGGCTCTAAGCATGAACCGCCTGTTATCGGGAGAACCAGCTTCGGAGCCGAAGCAGTTCCAACTTGATTCTTGATCGAAGCTATCAGCTCAAAAAGTGGAAGTGAGTTCACCAGAGGTGGGCGCCAATGTTGGGGACTTGTTCTCAAATGCTATGAATCAAGAACAAGGCAACATAGAAATTGTTAAATATTATAGTCCTTTGTCCTTCGAAGCATTATTTCCCTCGGGATATAATGAATTCCGGACGAAGGTTATGAAGGTTATACCTTCATAAACACAACAAATAATGAGGAAGGGTAAAAAATATGTAAAATAATTTGAACACATGATTATTATTATTAACTCATTTCTATTTCATTATTGTAAAAATGATAACGAATTACAAATGTACCTTCGGCTCGACGGAAAGCAAAAATACCAGCGTGAAGCAAAAACAAATGTCCAATGCGTGATTACAGGAGAGCACGTGAACAGTACAGGGACCTATTTATAGGCACAGTTCACAGCCTGTATATAATTACACTTATATCCTTTACAATGAACTATAATGATGACACAAAATATCATGGGTCTTTAAGTCATTTCATCTTTAAGTCGGTTCACCCCTTCGTCTTGAGACATGTCACTGTACCGAAGCTTTATAGTTGATAGCTTCGGCGCTGTTTTGGAGAGGATCTGCCGAAGGTGTTTATTTCTTTAGGATCTTCGGCTACGAACCATACCCCCAACAGCGTCCCAATGGACGAGGGTTGCACTCAACCCCTTTCAAGTGATCCAATGATCAACTTGAATACCACGACTTTCTTCCTTAGTCTTTTCTCCCGTTTGCGAGGAATCTCCACAACTTGGAGCCTCTCGCCCTTACAAAGATGATAAAAAAAGAAGCACAGAAGTAAGGGAGGGGAGAGCAACGCACACAAGACTCAAATCACAGCACAATCACGCACACAAGTCACAACTCGAGCTCAAAACACAACGCACGGAGTTCTCAACTCAAATGGAGCTCAAGTCACTATCTCAAAGAATCAAATGCACGAAGTTGGAGTCTTAGAATGTTTCTTGTAAGCTTGGGTAACTCCTCCATGCGCCTAGGCGTCCCTTTTATAGCCCCAAGGCAGCTAGGAGCCGTTGGAGGCCAACAAGGAAGGCTATCCTTGCCTTCTGTCGGATGGCGCACCGGACAGTCCGGTGCGCCACTGGACAGTCACCATAGACGGTTCGGTGCCAATCTCTTTCCTATTCTGGTGCAGACGACCATTGTAGATTCATGACAGTTGGTGCACCGGACACTGTCGGTGCCCTCTGCCGACCGTTAGCGCGGGCCACGCGTCGCCCGCGGATTGCGCGGCCGACCGTTGTGGTGGCGGCCGTTGGCTCACCGGACAGTCCGGTGCACCACCGAACAGTCCGGTGAATTATAGCCGTACGCCGCTGATTTTTCCCGAGCGTGGCCTATTCACCGGAGGCTGGCCTAGCGCACCGGACACTGTCCGGTGTGCTAAGACGAGCTGGAATTTGGTCGTACCAAGCGAAGTCTTTTGTATTTCTTTTCTTCTCTTCTTTTCTCTGTTTCTAGCACTTAGACAATATATGTTAGTACTCAAAACAATGTACTAAGTCTAGAAACATACCTTTTTACCTGATTTGCACTTCTTGCTTGTTTGGCACATAATCAACTCACTTAATATGTGTTGGACACTTAATCACCAAAACATTATAGAAATGGCCCAAAGGCACATTTCCCTTTCAATCTCCCCCCTTTTTGGTGATTTATGCCAACACATCAAAAAGCAACCAAAATAAGTGCAATATTAATGCAAATGAGGACCAAATTGTTTTTACTCTAATTTGGCATATTTGGATCATTTTTTGCCACCACATGGTTTGTTTTTGCAAATCAAATTTATTTTCCTATCTCTAAGTCAAACACACTTGTTTGGGCACAAAGAGAGATAATGCAAGAGTGAAATTTGATCAAGTGCCAAAAACTCCCCCTTTTCTCATAATCAAAATTCTTCCCCACAAGAGACCAAATTTTGCAATAAGAGTATTTTGGATAAATCAAAAATTCTAACTCTACTATTTCAAAATTCTCAAGTGGTAGCTGATCCATTTGCTTTGGCCTTAATTTCTCCCCCTTTGGCATTAAGCACCAAAACGGGATCATTTTTTACCCTTTAACCCCATTGCCTCACTTGTCAATTAAGAGCAAAAGGCAATAAGAGCATAAGAATGAACTTGGAGGTGAGTACACTAATACCGGAGTGCAGTGGAAGTCTTTGCATGGTCCAAGTTCACCTTTCCCCTTCAATGCACCTTTGAGACTACATCAAGTAACTCAAACACAAGGATTAGTCTCAAAGGGTCAAGTTGTAGCACTTTTCCCCCTAAATATGTGCATCATTCACACATGGACTTGTGAGGTCCGGGGATCCCTTGCACAACTTGAGCACCATAAATAAGCACAAATTGCATAAATGTATAAGTAACATGATCAAAGGCATAAAACACATGTATGCTATAGATCAATCCAAGTTACGTGAATCTAAGACATTTAGCTCACTACGCAACCTGCAAAACCTTTTCTCATCTAAAGGCTTGGTGAAGATATCGGCTAGCTGGTTCTCGGTGTTAATATGGTACACCTCGATATCTCCCTTTTGCTGGTGGTCTCTCAGGAAGTGATGCCGGATGTCTATGTGCTTAGTGCGGCTGTGTTCAACAGGATTATCAGCCATACAGATTGCACTCTCATTGTCACATAGGAGTGGGACTTTGCTTAGATTGTAGCCAAAGTCCCGGAGGGTTTGCCTCATCCAAAGTAGTTGCGCGCAACACTGTCCTGCAGCAACATACTCGGCCTCAGCGGTGGATAGGGCAACAAAGGTTTGTTTCTTTGAACTCCAAGACACCAGGGACGTTCCTAGGAATTGGCACATCCCTGATGTACTCTTCCTATCAACCTTGCATCCAGCATAATCGGAGTCTGAATATCCAATTAAGTCAAAGGTAGACCCCTTTGGATACCAGATCCCGAAGCAAGGCGTAGCAACTAAATATCTAAGAATCCGCTTAACGGCCACAAGGTGACATTCCCTTAGGTCGGATTGAAATCTAGCACACATGCATACGCTAAGCATAATATCCGGTCTACTAGCACATAAATAAAGTAATGACCCTATCATAGACCGGTATGCCTTTTGATCAACGGACTTACCTCCTTTGTTGAGGTTGACATGTCCGTCGGTTCCCATTGGTGTCTTCGCGGGCTTGGCGTCCTTCATCCCAAACCGCTTGAGAAGATCTTGAGTGTACTTCGTTTGGGAGATGAAGGTGCCGTCCTTGAGTTGCTTCACTTGGAACCCAAGGAAGTAGTTCAACTCGCCCATCATCGACATCTCAAACTTTTGAGTCATCACCCTGCTAAACTCCTCACAAGACTTTTGGTTAGTAGAACCAAATATTATGTTATCGACATAAATTTGGCACACAAAAAGGTCACCGTCACAAGTCTTAGTGAAAAGAGTGGGATCGGCTTTCCCAACCTTGAAAGCATTAGCAATTAAGAAATCTCTAAGGCATTCATACCATGCTCTTGGGGCTTGCTTAAGTCCATAGAGCGCCTTAGAGAGCTTAAAAACGTGGTCGAGATACCTGTCATCCTCAAAGCCAGGGGGTTGTTCCACGTATACCTCCTCTTTGATTGGCCCGTTGAGGAAAGCGCTCTTCACGTCCATTTGAAACAACCTGAAGGAATGGTGAGTGGCATAGGCTAATAAAATGCGAATAGACTCTAGCCTAGCCACAGGAGCAAAAGTCTCCTCGAAATCCAAACCTGCGACTTGGGCATAACCTTTTGCCACAACTCGAGCCTTGTTTCTTGTCACCACCCCGTGCTCGTCTTGCTTACTGTGGAACACCCACTTGGTTCCCACAACGTTTTGCTTTGGACGTGGCACCAGGCTCCAAACTTCATTCCTCTTGAAGTTGTTGAGCTCTTCCTGCATGGCCAACACCCACTCCGGATCCTGCAAGGCCTCTTCTTCCCTGAAAGGCTCAATAGAAGAGACAAACGAGTAATGCTCACAAAAATTAGCTAGACGTGAGCGAGTTGTTACTCCCATGCTTATGTCACCCAAAATCTGATCGACGGGGTGATGTCGTTGGATCGTCGCTCGGACTTGAGTTGGAGGGGCCCGTGGTGCTTCTTCCTCCATAGCTGGTTCTTCTTGTGCTCCCCTTGATCACGTGCCTCTTATTGAGGAACCTGTTCATCATCTTGAGTTGGGGGATGCACCATCGTTGAGGAAGAAGGTTGATCTTGCTCTTGTTGTTCCTGTGGTCGCACATCACCTATCGCCATCGTGCGTATTGCGGCCGTTGGAACATCATCTTCATCTACATCATCAAGATCAACTTGCTCTCTTGGAGAGCCATTAGTCTCATTAAATACAACGTCGCTAGAGACTTCAACCAAACCCGATGATTTGTTGAAGACTCTATACGCCCTTGTATTTGAGTCATACCCTAGTAAAAACCCTTCTACTGCCTTGGGAGCAAATTTAGAATTTCTACCTTTCTTCACCAGAATGTAACATTTGCTCCCAAATACACGAAAGCATGAGACGTTGGGTTTGTTACCGGTAAGAAGTTTGTACGAGGTCTTCTTGAGGAGGCGATGTAGGTAGAGCCGGTTTATGGTGTGGCAAGCTATGTTCACAGCTTCCGACCAAAACCGCTCGGGTGTCTTGAATTCTCCAAGCATCGTTCTTGCCATGTCGATGAGCGTCCTGTTCTTCCTCTCTACCACACCATTTTGCTGTGGTGTGTAGGGAGCGGAGAACTCGTGCTTGACGCCTTCTTCCTCAAGGTACTCCTCCACTTGCAGATTCTTGAACTCGGACCCGTTGTCGCTTCTTATCTTTTTCACCTTGAGCTCAAATTTGTTTTGAGCCCTCCTTAGAAAGCGCTTAAGGGTCCCTTGGGTTTCTGATTTATCCTGCAAAAAGAACACCCAAGTGAAGCGGGAAAAATCATCAACAATAACAAGACCATACTTACTTCCCCCGATGCCAAGGTAGGCAACGGGTCCGAAGAGGTCCATATGTAGTAGCTCTAGTGGTCTTGATGTTGTCATCACATTCTTGTTGTGATGAGCGTTCCCCACTTGTTTTCCCGCCTGGCAAGCTGCACAAGGTCTATCTTTCTCGAAACAAACATTTGTTAGTCCCAACACATGTTCTCCATCCCAACATGTGCTAGACGGCGATTCCACAGCCAGCCCATACTAGTCTTAGCTATTAAGCATGCATCTAGATCGGCCTCCTCTTTCGAAAAATCAACTAAGTAGAGTTTGCCATCTAATACACCCTTAAATGCTAATGAACCATCACTCCTTCTAAAGACAGAAACATCAACATTTGTAAACAAACAATTGTAGCCCATGTGGCACAATTGACTTACAGACATGAGATTATACCCTAATGACTACTAAGAATACATTTGAAATAGAGTGCTCGCTTGTGATGGCTATCTTTCCCAAACCTTTAACCTTGACTTGGTTCCCATCTCCAAAAATAATCGTATCCTGGGAATCCTTGTTCTTGACGTAGGAGGTGAACATCTTCTTCTCCCCGTCATGTGGTTTGTGCATCCGCTGTCGATAATCCAGCTTGAGCCCCCGGATGCATAAACCTGCAAGGCAATTTACACTTGGGTTTTAGGTACCCAACTCTTGTTGGATCCTATAAGGTTAGTCACAATAACCTTTGGAACCCAAATACAAGTGTTGTCTCCCTTGCATTTGGATCCCAACTTTCTAGCAACTACTTTATCATTTTTACATAAGAGCGCGAATGAAGTATTGCAAGCATGGTAAATGGTAGAAGGCTCATTACATACTATCCTAGGCACATGATGCACAACATGATTTCTCCTAGGCTTACTTCTACCATGCACAAAAGTAGAGCTAGAAGCAAACATAGCATGTGAATTAAACGCATCATAACTCCTATTATAATGACATTTCTAGAAAATTTTCTATCATTATAAATGAAAGCATGATTCCTTTGAGTACTATTAGCCATAGGGGCCTTTCCTTTCTCCTTGTTGGGAATGGGAGCCCTTTGGCTTGTTAAGTTCTTGGCTTCCTTTCGAAAGCCAAGTCCATCCTTAATTGAGGGGTGTCTACCAACGGTGTAGGCATCCCTAGCAAATTTTAACTTATCAAAATCAACCTTGCAAGTCTTAAGTTGAGCATTAAGACTTGCCACCTCATCATTTAATTTGGTAATAGACGCAAGATGTTTATCACAAGCATCAATATCAAAATCCTTGCATCTTGCAAATTACAACATGTTCTACACATGAACTAGATTTATTAGCTACCTCTAGCTTAGCATTTAAATCATCATTCAAAATTTTTAAACTAGAGATAGATTCATGGCAAGCAGATATCTCAGAAGATAGTACTTCATTCCTTTTAGTTTCTAAAGCAAGAGATTTTTGTACACTAACAAATTTGTCATGTTCTTCATATAAAATGTCCTCTTGCTTCTCTAGCAATCTATCTTTTTCATTTAGAGCATCATTTAACTCATTAATTTTATCTACTTTAGCTCAATCTAAACCCTTAAATAAATCAGTATAATCTACTTCATCATCACTAGAATCATCATCGCTTGAAGTAGTATACTTAGGGGTTTCTCGAACACTTACCTTCTTTTCCTTGGCCATGAGGCAAGTGTGGCGTTCGTTGGGGAAGAGAGAAGACTTGTTGAAGGCCGAGGCTGCCAGTCCTTCATCGTCGGAGTTGGATGAAGAGCAGTCCGAGTCTCATTCTTTGCCAAGGTGCGCCTCGCCCTTCGCCTTCTTGTAAACCTTCTTCTTCTCCCTCTTCCCATGCTTTTCTTGTTCATAGTCATTTTCATTATCAGGGCATTGTGCTATAAAATGACCAGTCTTACCGCATTTGAAGCAGGAGCGCTTCCCCTTTGCTTTGTTCTTGTTGGTGTGCTCCTTGCGTCCTTTTAGAGCGGTCTTGAAGCGTTTAATGATTAGGGCCATCTCTTCTTCGTTTAGCTCGGTAGCTTCAACTTGTGCCACCTTCCTTGGTAGCGCCTCCCTGCTGCTTGTTGCTTTGAGTGCAACGGTTTGAGGCTCGTGGACAGGTAGTGGACCGTTTAGAGCATCGTCCACATATCGGGCCTCCTTCACCATCATGTGCCCGCTCACAAACTTCCCAAGAATCTCCTCGGGCGTCATCTTGGTGTACCTAGGATTGTCACGAATAAGGTTAACAAGATGGGGGTCAATTACCGTGAATGACCTTATCATAAGTCGGACGACGTCGTGGTCCGTCCATCTTGTGCTTCCATAGCTTCTAATCTTGTTAACCAGGGTCTTGAGCCTGTTGTATATTTGTGTTGGCTCCTCTCCCCTGATCATCGCGAACCTTCCCAGCTCGCCTTCCATCAACTCCAATTTGGTGATCATGGTGGCGTCGTTTCCCTCATGAGATATCTTGAGGGTGTCCCAGATTTGCTTGGCGTTGTCCAAGCCGCTCACTTTGTTGTACTCATCCCTACACAAAGATGCTAGCAAAACCGTGGTAGCTTGTGCATTCTTATGAATTTGCTCATTTATGAAAACGGGGTTGTCAGTATTATCAAAATGCATTCCGTTTTCAACAATCTCCCAAATACTAGGATGGAGAGAAAATAGGTGACTACGCATTTTGTGACTCCAAAATGAGTAGTCTTCTCCATCAAAGTGCGGAGGTTTCCCAAGTGGAATTGACAATAAATGAGCATTAGAATTGAATGGAATACGAGAATAATCAAATGAAAAGTTTTGATTAACCGGTTTCTTCTTAGACGAGTTGTCGTCGTCTCTTGGTGAAGAAGAGGAGGCGTCGCTGTCATAGTAAATGATCTTCTTGATGCGCCTCTTCTTCTTCCCGTCCTTCTTCTTGTGACTCGAGCCAGAGTCAGTGGGCTTGTCGTCTCTTGGCTCGTTGAAGATGGACTCCTTCTCATTGTCGTTGACCACCATCCCCTTTCCCTTAGGATCCATCTCTTCGGGCGATTAGTCCCTTACGTGAAGAGAACGGCTCCGATACCAATTGAGAGCACCTAGAGGGGGGTGAATAGGTGATCCTGTAAAAATCAAACACTAATAGCCACAAAACTTAGTTATAAGTGTTAGTGCGGCTAAGTGGCTTGAAGCGATCTCTTGCGAACACAATTAATCATAGAGACGAGTAACACAAGAGACACACGATTTTTATCCCGTGGTTCGGCCAAGTGAAACTTGCCTACTTCCACGTTGTGGCGTCCCAATGGACGAGGGTTGCACTCAACCCCTTTCAAGTGATCCAATGATCAACTTGAATACCACGGCTTTCTTCCTTAGTCTTTTCTCCCATTTGCGAGGAATCTCCACAACTTGGAGCCTCTCGCCCTTACAATGATGATCACAAAAGAAACACAAAATTAAGGGAGGGGAGAGCAACGCACACAAGACTCAAATCACAGCACAATCACGCACACAAGTCACAACTCGAGCTCAAAACACAACGCACGGAGTTCTCAACTCAAATGGAGCTCAAGTCACTATCTCAAAGAATCAAATGCGCGAAGTTGGAGCCTTGGAGTCTTAGAATGTTTCTTGTAAGCTTGGGTGACTCCTCCATGTGCCTAGGGGTCCCTTTTATAGCCCCAAGGCAGCTAGGAGCCGTTGGAGGCCAATAAGGAAGGCTATCCTTGCCTTCTATCGGGTGGCGCACCGGACAGTCCGGTGCGCCACCGGACAGTCACTGTAGACGGTCTAGTGCCGATCTCTTTCCTATTCTGGCGTAGACGACCGTTGTAGATTCGTGGCAGTTGGCACACCGGACACTGTCCAGTGCACATCGGACAGTCCGGTGCCCCCTGCGGACCGTTGGCGCGGGCCACGCGTTGCCCGCGGATTGCGCGGTCGACCGTTGCGCTGGTGGCCATTGGCTCACCGGACAGTCCGGTGCACCACCGGACAGTCCGGTGAATTATAGTCGTATGCCGCCGATTTTTCCCGAGAGTGGCCTGTTCACCGGAGGCTGGTCTGGCGCACCGGACACTGTCCGGTGCACCACCGGACAGTCCGGTGTGCCAAGACGAGCTGGGATTTGGCTGTACCAAGCCAAGTCTTTTGCATTTCTTTTCTTCTCTTCTTTTCTTTGTTTCTAGCACTTAGACTATATATGTTAGTACTCAAAACAATGTACTAAGTCTAGAAACATACCTTGTTACCTGATTTGCACTTCTTGCTTGTTTTGCACATAATCAACTCACTTAATATGTGTTGGACACTTAATCACCAAAACATTATAGAAATGGCCCAAAGGCACATTTCCCTTTCATCGGTGACCCTAGGGGTCTCGAAGGCTGCTCCACATTAGCGGTGGAGGAGCACCACTATCTCCTTCGGGGCATCCGACTGCCCCGGCAACATGGCAGGGGCCGGTATACTATCGCTCATCACCGCTCCTGTCATCGCCAACATGCGGCTGCATCATGTGCTGATCGACGGTGGGGCAGGCCTCAACGTCATCAGCCATGCTGCATTCAAGCAGCTGCAAATCCTGGAGTCCTGTCTGGGACCCTCTCGCCCATTCTCCGGAGTGGGCCCACAGCCGGTGTATCCCCTAGGGCGCATCGCACTCCCTGTAACATTTGGGACCGAGGAAAACTTCCGCACTGAGAACATCCAGTTCGATGTCGCGGAGGATAACCTCCCCTTCAACGCCATCATTGGCAGGCCAGCCCTGTACCGGTTCATGGCCATTGCCCATTACAGGTATTTGGTCCTCAAGATGCCATCCCCAGTTGAGGTCCTTACCGTGCCGGGAGACCGCGCCGCTGCAGTGGCAGCCGTCGAGAAGCTGCACGCCCTGGCGGCAGAAGCTGCTCGCTCGGATGACGGAGGAAACGACCCCTCGACCTCCGGTACCAAGGCACCTACCAAGGTGCCAAAGGTGCAGCCATCCAGAGCGGACGGTAGACCCGTTAAGACCATCCAGGTCGACGCGGATTCCTCCTAGACCACCCGCATCACGGGCAATCTGGGGGAGAAATAGGAACTCGCGCTCGTCGCCTTCCTCTGGGCAAATGTCGACGTTTTCGCATGGGAACCGTCACAGATGCCTGGGATCCCTAGGGAAGTGATTGAGCACCATCTAAAGATCCACCTTGATGCCAAACCAGTGAGTCAGAAGCCTCGGAGACAGTCCATTGAGCGGCATGACTTCATTTGCTAGGAGGTCCAGAAGCTGCTTTACGCTGGCTTCATCGAAGAGGTCCATCACCCCACGTGGCTAGCCAACTCAGTCATCATTCCAAAGGCAAACGGGAAGCTTCGGATGTGCATCGACTACACCAGCCTGAATAAGGCTTGTCCCAAGGACTCGTATCCACTTCCACGCATAGATCAAATCGTGGACTCTACCTCTGGGTGCGACCTCTTGTCCTTTCTAGATGCTTACTCTGGTTTCCATCAAGTCCAGATGTCTAGGGAGGATAGGAAGCATACCACTTTTGTAACAGTGGATGGACTATACTGCTATGTCGTAATGCCTTACGGTCTGAAAAATGCCTTACTGACATTTATACAGGCGATGAGTAAGACCTTTGGGGACCTGATTCGGGACAAGGTAGAGATATACGTTGATGACATCGTGGTTAAGACTAGGAGGGGGTCGACTCTGGTGGAAGACCTGACCCTGGTCTTTGACAAGCTGCGGGCGACGCGCACGAAGCTGAACCCGGACAAATGCGTCTTCGGTGTCTCCGCTGGAAAGTTGCTGAGATTCCTGGTTTCACACCGGGGCATTGAAGCAAACCCGGAGAAGATCAGGGCAATTGAGGCAATGAGGCCTCCGGCCCGGGTCAAGGACGTCCAGAAGCTTATAGGGTCATTAGCAGCCCTTAGCCGCTTCATCTCACGGCTAGCTGAGAGGGCGCTACCCTTCTTCAAGCTCCTGCGGAAGTCTGGTCCATTCTCTTGGACCAAAGAGGCGGAACAAGCCTTTCCAGAGTTGACGCAGCACCTAGTGTCCCTACCAGTATTGGTAGCTCTAGACCCTAGGGAGCCGTTGTATTTATACATCGCGGCGGCCGCAGAAGTGGTTTGCATGGTGCTGGTTGTGGAAAGGATGGCGCAAGAAGGCCAAGAGCCCGAGGGCTCCGTACCAGCTACAGGGGTCCGGACCGTCCAGAGGTCGGTCTACTACGTCAGCGAGGTCCTCCATGAGGCAAAGACCAGGTACCTTGAGACACACAAGCTTCTCTATGCTGTACTTGTTGCATCTAGGAAGCTGCGCCACTATTTCCAGGCACACAGGGTTGTGGTGGTGACCTCCTTCCCGTTAAGGGCCATCCTCCACAACTCGAACGCCATAGGCAACATCGCCAAGTGGGCCGCGGAGCTCGCTGAGTTCCACCTTGTAACACCCAAATTCTGAATTTGGGATTGATAGAAGAAATCTGAGCAAAATACCATTGATAAATAATTAAACTTTATAATTCACCCTTTTTAAAGGTAAATGCTCATAATAAAATAAATAAAGAAACACTATGTAGTAATTGTGCATCATGTGAAAGTTTAACTTGTGCATAAATTTGAAATCTAGAATTTAAAACTTGGTTTGATTTGAATTGGAAATAGGAAAGAAAGAAAGAAATATTATACAAAACAAAACAAAGTTATAAATTCATCACACTTTTAGGTATGTCCAAATTTTACTATTGATCTGAAAGTGAATTTGCCACAAGTTGAAATTTAATTTGAAATGGAATTAGGGTTTGAAATAAGAGGAAAAGGAAAGTATATACAAAATAAAAAGTATAAATAAAAGTAAGACTAGAGTTTACAAGTTATACTTTCAATCTGAGGAGAATTTACCAAAGAATTTGATTTTGAAATTTGAACTCAAATTGGATTTGAAAATGGAGAGAAGAAAATAGAAAATAAAAAGAAAAAGAGAAAGGAAGCCAGCTGGGCCGACTGCAACCAATTCGGCCCATCTCCACTTAACATCCGTGCGGCCCATCTTCTATATGCGCGCGCGCGGCCACTTCTCTCTCGCTGCGTCGCGGGTCCCGTTTGTCAGCCTCGCCGCCTCCTCCACACGCGCGCGCGGCCGACTTCTCATCTGGCTGTCGCGTGGGGCCCCGTCGTCAGGGTCGTCTCCGTCTTCCTTCCGAACTCCACGCGTGCTGTGCGAAGTCTGTTGCCGCGACGAACACCATCGCGCGGACTCCGCGAAGCTCGCCGGTGCTCTCGGTACCCGTGCAACAACCGCGAAACGCTCCCTGAGTATAAGTACGTAGCCGCGACCCCCCCTCCTTTACATCTCTTCCCGGGACCGAGCTCTCTCCCCGCGTCTCCGTCCGCCGCCGGAGATCCCCGCCCACGGTGGCGAATCACCCTCGGCGTGTGGGCCTGGGGCTTCGGGGTTGCACGTGGAGCATACACGATGGGGTGGCCATGACCAAGGAGCGCTGAAGACACCGGAATTTCTCGCCGTCGCTCGGCATCCGCCGCTCACCGTGGGCAGTCGCCTCTGCGCCATTATCGACGGTGAGTTCTCCTTCATGCGGTTCGCATTGCCCTCTAGATCATGTGGTGCCTTTTAATTTGGGTTTGGTGCTCGGGGGGGACCGGATTGCGCGAGCTCCGGCGAACCCGCCGCCGTGTAGAGACTGCGCCGTCGCGTTTGTGAGCCAGGGGAGAAGAATGCTGTCGCGCCGTTGATCTTTGGATGAACGGTCGAGATTAGAGGTAGCGTACCCCTTCGCTCGGTTTGATCGCAGCCGTCCGATTGTGGATGGACGTTCGGGATGGGATCACGTAGTTTTAAATTCGTGGCCGTTAGATCTGGATCCGACGGTCAGGAATGCGTACCGGTTCGCAGGGCTTTGATCTAATCTAGATCATCGATTGTGGATCGGACGGTTAGGAATAACGGGTATCCCTTCGCGATGGTCATTTTTCTAAAGAGCCCTCGGGGTTTTGTGAAATCAACCCGCCGTCCACCGCGGGTGTAGTTTGAGTCTTAGGTTTATTTGCACAGAGACCCCTGCACTTTTCAGTAAATGAGGCCCAGTCCAGAACATAATAAAATCAGAGAAAATGATTATTAAATAGATTTTTAATAGGAAAATAATTGCTAGAACTTAGATAATTCATAGAAAATTCATTTTAGCTCCAAATTGAACCATTCCAGTTTCTAAAATTTTGTAATAATATTCTTCATCATTTAGTGTCTCTGTTTTGACATGAACTCTGTCAGAAAATTTATTTATCATTTAACCATATTTTAATCACATTAAACCTTAGGAAATTCATAACTTAAAATCTATAACTCCAAAATTAATAATTCTTGTTCCTGTGATCATATTTCATCATGTAGATTATTAATATGTATTTTGCATATATGTTTGGTGTAATGTTAATTCTGCCTATACACTGTTTGTTTGTAATGCTACGACTAGCAGTGAGGACACGTGTCATCTGAAGAATCATCCTGGTACCTGGATTCTCAAGGCCCAGGCAAGTTGTGCCCTTGATCACTTCTTTTTACCCAGCCATGTTCTGATTAATCATAATGATCTGCATAGGTTAATTTGATGGGACCCAACAGGTTACCTAGTTTGTCTATCTTTATACCTTGTTTACCACTGAACTTTCTGGGTAGTACTTGCTAGTGCTATATGTGGTTTTGGGTATGAAGATTACACTATTCATGATTATACTTTTGTTATCAGTTGTTATTTATGGTTCATGTTAAGATCATTATGTTAATTAGAACATGGAGAACCACCCGGGAAAACAGTGCTACCACGAGGGTGGAATGGGACGCCCTTGGCTGATTAATTAGGGAAGCTAGTGGAAGATTACCTTACCCGAAAGGGGCAAGGGCAGTAGGGGAGAGGTCAGTGTAGGGAGGCCCTCGGGAGGATTTTGCTGCGATGGCGGTCCTGCAAGGGATTCCTGCACTGGATCTTCCTATAAACTGTAGCGGGTTTTCGGAAGCTAGTGGAACTTTGTAAAGGCCTCGTAGTGTTACCCTGCCTCGCTTCCTTGGTAGAGGTGTATGGGATTCATGACCCCTTGGCAGATGGGTAACACGGCTTGTGGGTAAAGATGCGCAACCTCTGCAGAGTGTAAAACTGGTATACTAGCCGTGCTCACGGTCATGAGCAGCTCGGACACTCACATGATTAATCTATGGAACTAAATTCAATTTGTCATATGCATTGCATGGCAGGTGATGTTGATACTTTTGTTCTATTACTTAATTGGGTTTGGTATTTACTTATACTTAGTAATTGCTAATAAAATTTTGACCAACTTTAAAAGCAATGCTCAGCTCTAACCATCTTCTTTGGTAAGCCTTACACTTCACGTGAGCTCCCACCTTTGGCGAGTTCATGCACATTATTCCCCACAACTTGTTGAGCGATGAACGTATGTGAGCTCACTCTTGCTGTCTCACATACACCACAGGTCAGGACCAGGTACTGCAGGATGATGCTCATGGAGGATGCTGTGATGAGTTCGTGAGAGGTCTAGGTCGTCGTCTCCCAGTCAACTTTTGGGTTGCTGGACCGTTGTCTCCTTATAATGTAATTATTTATTTTGTATAGAACTCCTGTTATATATAAAGATGTGACATTCGATCCTGTGCCACTATACATCATATGTTTGAGACTTGGTCCCAGCATACCTGGTGTTTATGTTAACCCCGGGTTTTGGACCCCTAAAATCCGGGTGTTACAGAAGTGGTATCAGAGGAATGTTGACTGTAGGACGAAACCTAGATAGAACTGGACAACCCTTACCTACTTACCTTTGCTACTCTGATTCTTTCTAAACTTTTCTTAAATCTTTTCTCATCTAATTCCGCTTTACTCTGATTATTCTTATCTTTTCTTTCTAAAAGACAAATGTGGATTTCACACTTTGAAATCCTGTGCCTAAAGTGACCTTTAGGAATAGGAGACCTAATCCTAGGAACAAAAGCAAAACCAATTTTGTAAATATTTATATGCTTGTTTGTTCTTATGATACTTGTCTGATTTGGATCTTTGATTGTGTGTGATGGGTTGTGGAGTAACGTCCACAATTACATCTGCGTATACACATAGGTATAAAATATATTTATAAAATAACTAGACAGCCTAGATTATCCCCATTGGAACCTATCTAGCTTAAGAAATTTATCTTATCCTAAAAGATCTCATTCTAACCAATTCCTCTTATCCTAAAAGGATTCTCCCTTATCTTAATAGATCCATCTCATCTTAAAAGATACTCATCTTATCTTGAAAAGATTTTATCCTTATCCTAATAGATCTAACTGGCCTCAGAAGATTCTATCTTACCTTTATGGATCTGTCTTATCCTAATAAGCATACTTATCCACCCTAGTTTAACAACCATGATCTAATGCAAATTAATTAGATCTTATCTAGTCAAACAAGTCACACCAATCTAACCTGGATCTGATCAAATCTAAAGTGACTTATCAAACATGTTAGATAATACTGATGAAATAGTTTAGACTCTACCCCTATAGAACAGGTCTTAACTTAGAAGGACAGATCGACTTGGCCATATACAACTACCTTAACCATCTGATAGTTGCATAACCTCTCAATCATAAACTAGCAAGAG
The DNA here is from genome assembly GCA_029449295.1 of Zea luxurians. Classification (NCBI taxonomy): domain Eukaryota; kingdom Viridiplantae; phylum Streptophyta; class Magnoliopsida; order Poales; family Poaceae; genus Zea; species Zea luxurians. The sequence goes on from JAOPSE010000012.1 coordinate 25,439,209, forward strand.
ACTCTATCTTATCATAACATATCTAACTAATCTCAAAACATCCTAACATATTCTACCCTGTTGGACCTATCTAACCTAAACTAGTTTAATCTAGTCATATCCAATTTAATCTAGATCTTATCTTACCTAATGTGACCTGATCCAGTGTGGTCTAATGTTATCTAACTTAATGTGGTCCACTTAAACAGAGTAATGACACTAGTAGAAGAGATTAGACCCCACTAGCCATGTATTAACTTATCTTAGCACATTGGACCAATTCAACCATGAGCTAACCCAACCCATAGAGCCCTGATGAATGGTATAACCTTTCTATTCCCACCTAATAACAAACAAACTTTTAACCTACATCCTGTAGTCCATCTCACCCATATATATCTCTAATCTTGACAGATTCTATCCTACCCTTAGATATTCACCTTATACAACTGGTTACCCCAATCTGGACGTAAAACAAAGATTAAGCCCTACTAAAGAATCTTCAGATTATAACCAGCTACTAGCTTATTCATCCCGCTTATTGAATAATTTCCTTTGCAAAACTATTACCATGTGCCTCTAACTTTCATGGTCAATACCAGGAAAGGAAAGATTATCACGTAACAACAAACAGAAATGAATCCTCCAAATCCTCCACCTGTTGAGATCGATCAAGTGGTTGCTACCCAAAGACTGGTAATACAACAATTAACAGACCTGGTGACCGAGATGCAGAATCAGATAAGACAACAACGCGAGGAAATACGTCAGGCCCGTCAAGAAATAAGGCAAGCACGGTTGGAGAGACAACAACAACAACAACCCCCACCACCACCAGCTCCACCAAGCTACATAGATATAAATTATGATGATTTGTAAGATCTAGATGTTACTTTAGTTAGTAGATGATATGGTATTCTTCTAGAAGGAACAATAAGGTCTATTGACCCTATGTTTTGTTAAAGAATTATACCTCATGCTGAGATTTCTTTGTTTGTGCATATGTTCCGAGAACAATATGAGTATACATCCCTTTTCTTACAAATCTCGAGGACGAGATTATTTTTAAGGGGGGTAGGATTTGTAACACCCAAATTCTGAATTTGGGATTGATAGAAGAAATCTGAGCAAAATACCATTGATAAATAATTAAACTTTATAATTCACCCTTTTTAAAGGTAAATGCTCATAATAAAATAAATAAAGAAACACTATGTAGTAATTGTGCATCATGTGAAAGTTTAACTTGTGCATAAATTTGAAATCTAGAATTTAAAACTTGGTTTGATTTGAATTGGAAATAGGAAAGAAAGAAAGAAATATTATACAAAACAAAACAAAGTTATAAATTCATCACACTTTTAGGTATGTCCAAATTTTACTATTGATCTGAAAGTGAATTTGCCACAAGTTGAAATTTAATTTGAAATGGAATTAGGGTTTGAAATAAGAGGAAAAGGAAAGTATATACAAAATAAAAAGTATAAATAAAAGTAAGACTAGAGTTTACAAGTTATACTTTCAATCTGAGGAGAATTTACCAAAGAATTTGATTTTGAAATTTGAACTCAAATTGGATTTGAAAATGGAGAGAAGAAAATAGAAAATAAAAAGAAAAAGAGAAAGGAAGCCAGCTGGGCCGACTGCAACCAATTCGGCCCATCTCCACTTAACATCCGTGCGGCCCATCTTCTATATGCGCGCGCGCGGCCACTTCTCTCTCGCTGCGTCGCGGGTCCCGTTTGTCAGCCTCGCCGCCTCCTCCACACGCGCGCGCGGCCGACTTCTCATCTGGCTGTCGCGTGGGGCCCCGTCGTCAGGGTCGTCTCCGTCTTCCTTCCGAACTCCACGCGTGCTGTGCGAAGTCTGTTGCCGCGACGAACACCATCGCGCGGACTCCGCGAAGCTCGCCGGTGCTCTCGGTACCCGTGCAACAACCGCGAAACGCTCCCTGAGTATAAGTACGTAGCCGCGACCCCCCCCCTCCTTTACATCTCTTCCCGGGACCGAGCTCTCTCCCCGCGTCTCCGTCCGCCGCCGGAGATCCCCGCCCACGGTGGCGAATCACCCTCGGCGTGTGGGCCTGGGGCTTCGGGGTTGCACGTGGAGCATACACGATGGGGTGGCCATGACCAAGGAGCGCTGAAGACACCGGAATTTCTCGCCGTCGCTCGGCATCCGCCGCTCACCGTGGGCAGTCGCCTCTGCGCCATTATCGACGGTGAGTTCTCCTTCATGCGGTTCGCATTGCCCTCTAGATCATGTGGTGCCTTTTAATTTGGGTTTGGCGCTCGGGGGGGACCGGATTGCGCGAGCTCCGACGAACCCGCCGCCGTGTAGAGACTGCGCCGTCGCGTTTGTGAGCCAGGGGAGAAGAATGCTGTCGCGCCGTTGATCTTTGGATGAACGGTCGAGATTAGAGGTAGCGTACCCCTTCGCTCGGTTTGATCGCAGCCGTCCGATTGTGGATGGACGTTCGGGATGGGATCACGTAGTTTTAAATTCGTGGCCGTTAGATCTGGATCCGACGGTCAGGAATGCGTACCGGTTCGCAGGGCTTTGATCTAATCTGGATCATCGATTGTGGATCGGACGGTTAGGAATAACGGGTATCCCTTCGCGATGGTCATTTTTCTAAAGAGCCCTCGGGGTTTTGTGAAATCAACCCGCCGTCCACCGCGGGTGTAGTTTGAGTCTTAGGTTTATTTGCACAGAGACCCCTGCACTTTTCAGTAAATGAGGTCCAGTCCAGAACATAATAAAATTAGAGAAAATGATTATTAAATAGATTTTTAATAGGAAAATAATTGCTAGAACTTAGATAATTCATAGAAAATTCATTTTAGCTCCAAATTGAACCATTCCAGTTTCTAAAATTTTGTAATAATATTCTTCATCATTTAGTGTCTCTGTTTTGACATGAACTCTGTCAGAAAATTTATTTATCATTTAACCATATTTTAATCACATTAAACCTTAGGAAATTCATAACTTAAAATCTATAACTCCAAAATTAATAATTCTTGTTCCTGTGATCATATTTCATCATGTAGATTATTAATATGTATTTTGCATATATGTTTGGTGTAATGTTAATTCTGCCTATACACTGTTTGTTTGTAATGCTACGACTAGCAGTGAGGACACGTGTCATCTGAAGAATCATCCTGGTACCTGGATTCTCAAGGCCCAGGCAAGTTGTGCCCTTGATCACTTCTTTTTACCCAGCCATGTTCTGATTAATCATAATGATCTGCATAGGTTAATTTGATGGGACCCAACAGGTTACCTAGTTTGTCTATCTTTATACCTTGTTTACCACTGAACTTTCTGGGTAGTACTTGCTAGTGCTATATGTGGTTTTGGGTATGAAGATTACACTATTCATGATTATACTTTTGTTATCAGTTGTTATTTATGGTTCATGTTAAGATCATTATGTTAATTAGAACATGGAGAACCACCCGGGAAAACAGTGCTACCACGAGGGTGGAATGGGACGCCCTTGGCTGATTAATTAGGGAAGCTAGTGGAAGATTACCTTACCCGAAAGGGGCAAGGGCAGTAGGGGAGAGGTCAGTGTAGGGAGGCCCTCGGGAGGATTTTGCTGCGATGGCGGTCCTGCAAGGGATTCCTGCACTGGATCTTCCTATAAACTGTAGCGGGTTTTCGGAAGCTAGTGGAACTTTGTAAAGGCCTCGTAGTGTTACCCTGCCTCGCTTCCTTGGTAGAGGTGTATGGGATTCATGACCCCTTGGCAGATGGGTAACACGGCTTGTGGGTAAAGATGCGCAACCTCTGCAGAGTGTAAAACTGGTATACTAGCCGTGCTCACGGTCATGAGCAGCTCGGACACTCACATGATTAATCTATGGAACTAAATTCAATTTGTCATATGCATTGCATGGCAGGTGATGTTGATACTTTTGTTCTATTACTTAATTGGGTTTGGTATTTACTTATACTTAGTAATTGCTAATAAAATTTTGACCAACTTTAAAAGCAATGCTCAGCTCTAACCATCTTCTTTGGTAAGCCTTACACTTCACGTGAGCTCCCACCTTTGGCGAGTTCATGCACATTATTCCCCACAACTTGTTGAGCGATGAACGTATGTGAGCTCACTCTTGCTGTCTCACATACACCACAGGTCAGGACCAGGTACTGCAGGATGATGCTCATGGAGGATGCTGTGATGAGTTCGTGAGAGGTCTAGGTCGTCGTCTCCCAGTCAACTTTTGGGTTGCTGGACCGTTGTCTCCTTATAATGTAATTATTTATTTTGTATAGAACTCCTGTTATATATAAAGATGTGACATTCGATCCTGTGCCACTATACATCATATGTTTGAGACTTGGTCCCAGCATACCTGGTGTTTATGTTAACCCCGGGTTTTGGACCCCTAAAATCCGGGTGTTACACACCTGGACTTCCAGCCTCGCCACGCATTCAAGAGCCAGGTCCTGGCTGACTTCATCGTGGAGTGGACACCTCCCTCGAGCGCTTCTGGGGGTCCGGATCCCGATTCGGACCCCACACTTGTGGAGCCCAGGGGTTCGGTCTTCACCGAGCCCCACTGGACACTCTTCTTCGACGGATCCGCACGTCAGCAAGTTGGCGGAGCTGGGATGGTCCTCAACGACCCAAGCGGAGATCAAGTGAAGTACATGGTGCACCTTGAGTTCAAGGCCACCAACAATATGGCAGAGTACGAAGCATTGATCTTTGGCTTGTCGGCCGCCCTATCCCTAGGGATCCGCTAGCTCCTCATGAAGGGGGACTCCCAGCTGATCATCAAGCAAGTCCGCGGGGAATGTAGCTGCAACGAGCCCAGGCTCGTAGCTTACCTCCTCCACGTAAGGAAGCTGGAAAAAGACTTCACGGCCCTGGAACTGCAACATGTTCTCGGGCTAACAACTCGGCGGTAGATGAACTCTCCCAGAGGGCATTAACTTGGGCACCCGTGCCCGAGGGCGTCTTCGAAAGATGGCTACTGAGACCCACCACCCAGCCTACCGAACTGGGCGAAGGGGGCGAGACTAGCACCTTGAAGCTAGCGGTCCCGGTGGTGTTACATCTACAGCACCCACCGAAGACTGTGTGCGCTATAGGGGGTCCTGCCTACCCCTTAGTGCCACAACCAGTATCTCAGAGTGGTCCCGATGCATGGATCTCCGAGATTCGGGACTACCTGAAGGAAAATGTCCTTCCTGAAGATCATGTGTCCGCAGAGCGCATAGTGCGATTGGCTAAGCGATACACGGTGGTGGAAGGGGATCTCTACCGCCGTGGCGCCAACGGCATTCTCATGCGGTGCATTACCTAGGAGGAGGGCCGTGAGTTGCTCACGGAGATCCATGGAGGATAGTGCGGAAGTCATTCCTCATCCCACACGCTGGTCGGTAAGGCCTTCTGGCATGGTTTTTACTGGCCAACCGCCCTCCAGGATGCAACTGAGATGGTAAAGTCCTGCAAGGCGTGTCAATTCCATGCAAAGCATATACACACACCAGCTCAGGCTCTGCAGATGATTCCACCCTCCTGGCCATTCGCCGTATGGGGGGTGGATATCCTGGGACCATTCCCTAGGGCCGTCGGTGGGTACCAGTACCTCTTCGTCGCCATCGACAAGTTCACCAAGTGGCCAGAAGCCACCCCTGTGGTCAACATCACCCAGGGTGCTGCTGTTGCTTTCCTCAGGTCGATTGTCTGTAGATTTGGGGTCCCAAGCTGTGTCATTACGGACAACAGGACCCAGTTTACAAGTCGGCTCTTCTAGGAGTATTGCGAGGGCATCGGCACCCAGCTCTACTTTACGTCTGTAGCTCATCCCAAGAGCAACGGCCAGGCGGAGAGGGCAAACATAGAAATCCTCAGGGGACTCAAGACACGCACCTACGACTGCTTGAAAAAGCATGGTGCAAATTGGGTCAACGAGCTTCCGTCCGTGCTGTGAGGGAACCAGACCACACCTAGCCGAGCCACCAGGGAGACCCTGTTCTTCCTGGTCTACGGGGCCGAAGCCTGCCTTCCCTCGGAAATCATTATGGGCTCCCCATGGGTCCAAGCTTTCGATGAGTCTATGCAGGAACAGCTACGGCGTGACGACGTGGACTTCATCGACGAGCGCAGATGGCGAGCGGCGATCCAAAATGCACGGTACAACCAGGCGCTCAGGCGCTACCACCAACGGTTCGTGCATAGTAGGGAGCTCAGGGTCGAGGACCTGGTCCTAAGGCGAGTACTGAACCGAGAAGGGCTCCACAAACTCTCCCCCAGCTAGGAAGGACCCTTCAAGGTGACGGAAATATGTCGACCCGGGTGAGTCCGCCTTGCTACAACCGAAGGAGAGCCTCTGACCAATCCCTGGAACATAGTGCATCTCCATAAGTTTTTCCCATAAAAACAAACCTGGGGATTCAGTTTTCTTCCTTTGTAACTAGGTTGCGCATATATATACGCCAGCCCGGTGAGGTCCGCCCTCATAAACCCGGTCTGTTGGCCTACACTCATGAATATCAAGTTATAAAGAAAAGATTCACCCCCAGATTTGTTTTTGTGGTGTTTTTAGTCTGCTTCAATTTACGAGCATTATTTTTTTATCTAAACCACCCATACAGTTCCCACCCTTGCTGGTATAATGACATCCGAATTGAGTAGCTAGACTTGCAGTTTGGGACCCCTCGACCTAGGGGCCAGTTCTAGAGAACGGGTACTTGTCTCCTAGGGTGGTCCGGAGCCGTGTAGCCGCTTAGCTTGGTTTCATACCCTAAGCCTGCACGCTCCACCACTCTGTGACGGGTATCCTAGTATTTGGAACTATAGTCCTATGGGTCCGGCAACCTGGGGTCTGATTCTAAAGAATGGACACTTGTCTCCTGGGGTGGTCCGGAGCTGTGTAACCGCTTGGCCTGGTCCTGTACCCTAAGCCTACACGCTCCACCACTCTGCGATGGATGTCCTAGTATTTGGAGCTGCGATCCAAGGGGGTCCGGGCATATGGCTTGGCTTCCCAGGCTAAGTCCTGTAGGTCCTGTTGCATGAATCAAAGGATAGAAGATACCAGTTGACGGGTCCTATGGGTGTGCTACTAAAACTTCCTAGCCAAGCTGTGTACAGGTCTAGGTACCAGTCGAGACTATCTCCTGGGGGCCGACACGTCGAGCCTGCATCCTAGGGGGGCCAAGTACCAGGGAGAAGTTGGTAACGATGCACAAAGCAAAGACAAATAGTATACAGATAAGTCATGTCACTATTAGATTAATACTTCTTAAAAGTATCTTTCTTACAAAACCAGAAATTATTACAAGCCGCTGCCCAGCGGAACCCTTGCCCTGTTTCTGCAGATCTAGCTACTCATCATCGGCAGGATCCCGCTGGAAGCGCTCAACCACCACCTCTACGACGTCTTGTACGCCCTCCCGAGTGGCATCTTTGGTGTCAGCCACTAGACCAGCGATCACCGCTCCAAGGAGATGGCCGGGTCGTGGCTCCGGAAGCATGTCATGATGTACTCGATCACCGCCCGGCAGAGCCTGCCGCCTTCGGCCTCCAGACGAGCGACAAGAATCTGGTCCAGGCGTCGGAGGCGGTCGGCGGCAGAGTCGAGCACCGGGAGCGCGTCGGAGATGGACGTTGGCAGCTCTAACACCGGGATGGGACTCACCCCTAGCGGCACCAGCGCCGTGCTCGCCTTGCCGGCCCATGCAGTGATACGCTGGACCCCAGCGTGATGCTCCGCCTAGAGATCTTCAAGTGCTTTCTTTGTCGCCTTCACCGCCTAGGGGCCCGGTGCAGCCTGCGCTGCTTGGAATTGTTGGATCCGATCCTCCAGCTCCTTCTCCTTCTGCTCCGCCTCGAGCTCGTGCTCGGCCAGCATCTCACCTCGCCGAGTCAGCATCTCTTCTCGGAAAGCGAGATCCTTCTCCTGCCTGGCGAGGTCCGTCTCCCGCCTCTCCAAGGATTGCTCCTTCGCTTTAAGTTTCTCCTCGGCGAGGGCAGTGGCACTGGCCTTGTCGTCGGGCTCTCGCAACAACTTTTGCAGCCTCTCCGCAGCCATGGTCTGCTGGGTCCGCTGCTCTTCCAAGATTGCGTTCATGGCACTCAGCTTGGCACTTAGCTCTGTGACGACCTCCTCCCTCTGGTTCAAGGTCTCCTCCCTCTTGGCCAGCCTCTTCTCCTTCTAGCTCGCCTCCAGCTCCCTGGCGTACACCTTCTGGAGGTCCTTCTTGTAGTCTTTGCGGTCGCGCGCTAGTTCAGACAGCTCAAAGGTGAATTGGTGAGACGCCGCCTTGGTACGCTCCTCCAGCTGGGTGCGCCAGTCGCTGAGGCGTTGGTGCTTAGATTCCAGCGCCTCCCATTCCCACCGGATCGCCGCCTCGGTCTCTTGAAGAGCCTGATGGGCGCGAGATAGCACCCAGGGGAGGGGAACCGGCGCCGCTTCTGGCTCGGCGCCGGATCAAAGCCACCGCCCAAAAACCACCTCCGTCTCCTCCGGAGTGGGCGGCGGGATAGAGTTGGACACGCCCCACGTCACCCCCCATGGCGGGGGTGGCGCAGTTGGGACCTCCTCCATCGCTGCTGACGGTGTACTCGACGGTGTCACCGTCGTTGGGGCTGCGGTAGCCGTCGGCGGTTCGCCGGCACCGCTCCCAGCTGATGCCTGTTGCTGGGGGCCAGACCCACCGGCGGGCATGGTATCCGGTGGAGGAGGCACGACCTTGGGAGCAGAGGGGAAGGAAGCCCTGGCAAGCAAAGGATGGGTTAAGACCCGTCGGCATGATAATTACACTCGTGGAAAAAAGGGGCTACACTTACTTGGGGCCCTAGACCTTCCAGCGACCCTGGAAGCGGGATGTCCGCTGCTGTTGTTGTTGTTGCTGCTACTGTGGTTGTTGATGTTGGTGCCCTTGGGGGAGATCACCCCCAGGCGGTGGTGGTGGCGGCGGTGGCGGTGGATCCGATGGTGGTGGTGGCGGAGTACTGACGTGCCTCTGCGCGCCCTAGGCCTAGGAGCCAGTCGCCTCAGCCCCACTAGCTGTCCTCTGACGCTTCTGGGGGGGGTCCGAAATAAGGGGAGGGTTCGAAACAAGCGACTCGTCGGCGCGACGCAGCCGACGTCGCCTCTCTTCCTCCAACCCCCCGGTGCCACCTGGGGCGGAGGAACTGCCTGCAGCCCCTTTGCCCTTGTTTAAGGGGCTGGGGGCCGTTGTGGGGGCACAGGGGGCCACACCGGCGGACTAGGGACCCCCAGCCGGTACACCGGGGATCTGGATCCCGCGGAGGGGGTCCCGACCGCTGGTCTGACGAACCGCCACGCCGCTCTCATCGAGGGTCGGCAGCGTGGCCAGCACCACCGTTCGTAGCCTTGGATCATCGCAGAGCGCCGGGATGTCCTGGGGAAGTATCAAGGATTCGGGGATAAAGGACTCATCAGTAATCCCCTTCACCAGGAGTTCCAGCTCCTCCCAGGACAGGCCGGTCCCTGGCCCATGCTGGATCCTGCCAATGTCATTTGAGCTGGTGAACTAGCAGCACAGACGCGGCCTCGTCTGCAGCGGCATGATCCGGCGCTTCAGGAAATCGCCGACCACGTGCATCAAGGTCAGGCCACCGGCTGCCAAGGCCTTGATCCTGTCCAACATGGACTGGAACTCTGGCACGAGGGACGGCTTGGCCCTCCATTGCTTCCGATCGAGTCTTGGCCCGTCGCTCGGCAGCGCGAGACGATCATTGGCCTCGGCGCTGACGATCACCCAGTCGGCGCGCCATTTTTCTCACCTCGTGCCGCCGAGGGAGGAGATGTAGGCGCTGGCCGAATCCGGCCTCGTATGGAAGTAGTAGGCGCCGAGGTGGTCCTTAGCCTTCCTAGACTTCACCAACACGAAGAAATGGTGGAAGAGGGAGGTGCAGGGCACCACCCCCACAAACATCTCGTAGAGGTGGGCAAAGATGGCCGCCTGGAGGATGGAGTGGGGCGTGAGGTGCTAAAGCTGGAGCCCGAGCTCCTCCAACAGCAGCAGGAAGAAGGGCGACATTGGTAGTGCCAACCCGTAGGAGATGTAGGAGACGAACAAGACGAACTCCCTGGCAGCGAGGCCGCCGAGGGGGACGGCGCCGGTGCGGACTCTTTCGGCGAGCCTCGGTGCGCTCCACCCGAGCAGACCGCGCACCAGGTTGAGCGCTGCCTTGGTCTGGAAACGGTCGGGAAGGCCAAGCGAAGCCATGGCAATGGCGGTGGCGCGGGTGTGGAGCAGGAGAGCGCGAATGCAAAGGGGCGTAGAAAGCTCGAAGGAGAAAGGGCGCAGCGATTGGGAGAGAATGTGAAAGCGTAACTGCTGCGCTCGGGGTGAATCCCTTTTCAAGAAAGACTCTCCCGCTCGCGCTCTGAGACGCTGCGGGGAATCTCGTCCGACGCGCACCTAGCGCCCATGCGACCCAGTCTCTGACATGGGAGGCCCGGGCCCACAAGTCATGCAGCTAGTGTGCCGGTCTCCGAGTGCAGAAGAAGCGAACCGTCATGCGGGGAGCGAACCGCCGCGCACGATCGTGCACCACCTCGGGGCCGCGTGGAGAGATATTTATTAACCAAGGCGGCGGCAACGAGGCGCCCCGCGCGTGGCCCGATGGAACCACTAGACATGGGGCCGTGGGTCAGTCAGCCGTGGGGATAGATGTGGCAGTTGACGTGACCGAGGGCAGACTGATAGCGCTTGCATTACCAGATGCACTGAGTTAATGCGGCGCGTGCTGAGGTGGCGCCCCAGTCACTGGTCATGCCATGTTGACGTGAAGTACAAGTTTTGGCCCGACCAGCAGGCTCGCACCCTCCCCTAAGGTGGGCCCGGGGCCACTGTCGGTACCCTGAAACTAGGGTACCCCTGCTACTGTACAAAGACGAAGAACCCACGCGGCTATCCCTTAGTCGCGTGGTAGAAGTGTTGTGTGTGGGGCCAAGCCACGGCTTGCCCCAATCTCAGGCGGCTATTCTGGGTCCACAGCAGTGCCTGACTCCACCACATGGGCGGGTCCGAAGCCGCCACGTGTCCAGAGAAGGTGATATACTCCACAGTGGTCCGGACCCCCACGGGAGAGCGCCGGACCTCCGGATATATAGTCCGGACCCCCAAGGTTGGTCCTGGATCTCTGCGTGTGCAAGTCGGACCCTTGGAATGGGATCCAGACCCCCCCCCCCGTATGGGGTCCGGGCCGCCCATAGTGGGGTCCCAAGGTCCCAAAATGGAACATACACGGGCCTTGAACAGGACCCAGGCGGGGGTCCGGTACCGACACGTGTCCAGACCCAGTCTGGTGCGGACCTATCCACATGCACTTCTGCTCCCCGCCTAGGTGGAGACCTGATGCTACCACGTGGCCTACTGCACGTGACGTAAGCCAGCGGGCAGAGCCTGACGTAAGGCCTCCGGGTTACGCGGCCCCTGCATTTATTGCGGATTAGGTGCGCCGCCTGTCCATGCCACTGACAGGCGATGTGTCGCCTCGGCATTTAATAAGACCTGTCCATTTCGCTAGCAGGCGGCGACCTGTCCAATTCCGTAGGCGACGTGCCTGTCCATTCCGCTGGCAAGCAGCACGCCCATACTACCGCGTGTACTACGCCCATCATTGTTCGTACGTACTAAGGAAGCTACCATTGCATATCAACACTACGCGGGCTACGGACATCTGGGCGCCAGGAAATCGCACATGTGTTACTTGCATTAGTTACTCTAGGTATTCCTTCCATTATGCCCCTAGGCCCACATGTCGGGGCTCAGCACCCTTGTAAACGCCTCCCTTGAGCTATAAAAGGGAGGGCACACGACGTTACAAGGCAGACTCACTTAGACTGACTTAGATTCACATAAGCTCTCAGACTCTCATACACTCAAGCTCTCAAGCTCACAGATTCAATACAACACACAGTGGAGTAGGGTATTACGCTCCGGCGGCCTGAACCACTCTAAATCCTCGTGTTCATCGATCATCCACCTAGCAGGCAAAACGCTTAGGCCCCCTCCTTATCTTAGGATTTAGGGCGGGTGCGTTCCGCCACCCGACCGGAGATTTCCTCTCTGACAGAGTTCAAGTCTACAGAATGTACTCAGTATCCACCTAAATTCACATGCTTGGGTGGATTGGGGAGAAAAATTAACTTATGGCTCCTTTTTACACAAGCTGTCTGTTTAGTTCATGATTAGGAATGATGATAGCTTAGACTCCAGAGTATTAATTTGTAGAGTACCAACTGACGTTTGGAGGAAGTTACCTTCTCAATGTTCTCTCTGATTGCATATTTGCACGCATGCTGACAAATTTCTATGATATCTGCTCCACTGAACCCTTGTGTGTACTTAGCAAGAGCATTCAAGTCCATATCCTTCGCCACAGGGGACTTCCTAAGGCAGGCCTTGAAGATCTAGGGCCTAGACTGCTCATCAGGAAGTGGAATTTAGATCAGCTGGTCAAGACGCCCTGGCCTCAGCAGAGAAGGGTCAATGATATCAGGTCTGTTTGTAGCTCCAATAATAAACACAGTTTTCTTGGCATTGATGCCATCCATTTCTGTCAGTAGCTGATTAAGCACTCTATCAGCCGCACCTCCAGCATCACCCACACTGCTTCGTCTTTGCAACATGTGTTAATATCTATAAGACAAAAAACATGACACCACAAATAAATAAAGAGCCAAGGTGAGACGTGTATAGACCTGAGAAGCAATTGAGTCAAGCTCATCAAAGAAGAGGACACAAGGAGCAGATTGACGAGCCTTGTCAAAAATTTCACGGATGTTGGCTTCACTCTCACCAAACCACATGGTAAGCAACTCAGGACCCTTGACATTGATGAAATTAGCCTGGCACTCGTTGGAAATTGCCTTTGCCAACAAGGTCTTACCGCAACCAGGAGGACCATAGAACAAAACTCCTTTGGATGGAGACATGCCAAAATTCTCGAACTTCTCCGGATGCTCCACAGGATATTGAACAGTCTGCATCAATTTTGAAAGAAATCAGCAAAATGTGGAACATAAACAATACCAAGAGCAGGTGGTCAATTAGCATCTAATTACCTCCTGGAGCTCCCTCTTGACATTCTCCAGCCCACCAATATCCTCCCAAGAGACATTTGGGACTTCGACAACCTGAATCCAAAAAGCATATTAAGCATCCCAGAACAAGAGCAGCTCACACAGACAATTATAGGCAGGTACTCACAGTTTCGTGAAGAGTAGATGGGTTGCTTGTTCCAAGGGCGGCGCACAGGACCAGCAGCCGCGAGACGAGACCAGGACGACGATGGTGGTGCCGACCATGCTTGGAATGACGCTGGTGGCCATCAGCGAGCCCACGCGCTGCATGGGCTATGACAGTCGCAACTCTCCAGGGACTTCCTGGACTGCCTCTCCAACAACTTTGTTGGTTAGATTTGTCTTGTCACCGCCGCTGTGGCCAGGGGCCGCGTCCGCCCCGCCGGGAGGGCCGCGTGCCTCGCCTGCGCCGTCGGGTGGGGGCCGCGCCCGGGGCCGGTGGGGCAGCGCGCCGCCACGAGGGCTAAGGCTGGGGGCCGCCCTCGCCGGGGCCATGCAAGGCCGGCGTGCCTGTGTAGGGATCACGCCCACTGGTGGGGTCGAGGCTTGATGCCGCGCCGCCGCTAGGGCTAGGGCTCGGGGCCGGTGCCACCATGGCCGGGTCTCCCGCACGCGCGCCGCCGTGGAGCCACGCCGGTCGTGCCTGCGCGCCAGGGACGCCGCGGATGCACCCGCGCCGTCGCGGGGGTTGGCCGGAGAGACGCTCTCATCGTGCACGTGGGAGAGTGCGAAGGCGAGGTTGACCGCGACCGCCTCCCCCAGCTCGCAGCACAGCCTGGACGCATGCACGAGGGGAGCCAGGGCGAAGAGATTTCGGATCGGAAATGGGGGAGGAGATCACGGTGGTGCATGCACGAGGGGAGCCAGGGAGAGGAGATTTCAGATCGGGAATGGGGGAGGAGATCACGGCGGGCGCGGCGAACACGATTGATGAAGGCACACGGGGCGGGGGCTGGATATCACGTGGCTGGCCGGGGCACGGTGAGGCGGGGGCACCGGGGCGGTGTCTACGGGCGCGAGATCTCGACGCGGGAGTGGCAGAGGTGGTCGGGAGCGAGAGGCAGAACGGTGCACGGTGTGGACGCCTACACACCGTGCTTATAGAGTAGTAGGGATTGGAGGGAACGTGGGCTGTTCGGCCGGCATGACTCAAGTTGGAAAAGGCCTGATATGGCTGAATTTTGGACCGGTTGGGGCACTAAAACAGTCTTCTCATGGTGCCAAAAAATTAATGTAGTTTCAAAATCCCTACATCTCTAAGGGCTTGTTCAGTTTTATCCCAGTCTATATGGATTGAAGGAGATTAAGGGGTTTCAATCCCTATCAAGTCAAAATCTCTCCCAATCTATATTATTCCCCTACAATCTATATAGATTGAAAATAATCGATCAAGCCCTAAACCGGCACGACTCAAGTCCGACCCGGCTACAGAACCATCCCCCTCACCTCCGGTCTCCACCCCGCCAGGAGGAGGCAACGTCGGAGCTTCACAGTCCTGCTACAGATTGTCAGGGAGTTTTTCGCAAATCAAATGGACGGGGCGGCGTTTAATTGCAAGATTTTCTTTTCCTACTTCACGTTGCAGCCGTAGGATATAGTGGGTGTTTGGTTCAGCTTCTGGCCGGATTCTGGCCGCCAGAAGCCGAAGCGGCTCCCAAACACCTAAATTCTTGAGCCGCTTTTGCGCGCCGCGCTTGGACGAGAAGCCAGACTCCTACGCGACGCCAGAAGCCGCCCTCACGCCGCGTCCACAGAAAGCCACTCACATTCCTAGGGTTCGCAACCCGCATCCCTCACGACGCTCTCGTCCCCGACGCAACTCGCCGCCGCCGCTCTCCTCCCAGTCGCATCTCCCCCCCCCCCCGCGCTCGTCGTTGGCCGAAAGCCGGCCTCATTCGCGACGCCCGCGGCGCTCGTCGCATCCCCCATCGCATCTCCCAGCGCCGCGCTCGTCGTCTTCGCAGGTAAGCACCTCTCATCCATGGCGACCCTCTCTTGTTTCTCCTCGGCCGCGGAGTTCGTTTCGAAGGTTCCGTGACCGTTTGAGTTCTCTAGGGGTTTCACCGCGGATCGTCAAGCTGCGAGTCGTCCCAACATCGCCTCTCGTCGTCTTCGCAGGTACTTCCTCTCCTCCAGCCCTCCCCTCTCACAATCTACTCTGCCGACGTTGTCGTTTCGATATCTCTCGTCTCACCCTAGTACGGCTCCGATTGTCCCCCATGTAAATTTGTTTGTTACCAACCGATTGTATCCTCCATCCCGCCCCGTATCACAATCTCCTCGGCAGTGGTTAATCCCCCTGTATTGAAGCATAGATTTCTGTCTTTGTTAATTGAATCATACATTTGTATGTTAGCAGCCGAGGTAGTAATTAGTTTCAATTACTGATTTAAGTACAATATCCCCATGTCCAGTTTGTTCACTACATACTTTTGTTTCGAGCGACGTACTCAAGATTTTGTTGTGTAATGTATACTTCAGATTTTGCAATCAACTCGGTCCTTCCTGTTCGGTTCCAAGATCCCCTGAAACAAAGGTATTGTCAATATGTATTTGTTAGTTACAAAATTTTGAGCATAGATGAGGTGATAGCAAATTTTGTTCTCGGTGATAGGGATACCATTGATGTGTTTTATCGTTTTATTTTTTATCTGGGTTTATTTAAAAGTTTGTCTATGTCAGTACCTCAATGTTTCCACACAATTCATGTCATAACATGGAAGTTAGTAGATACTCCCCTTGTCTAGTACACTAACCAACTAAATCCACATCAGATGGATTCAGCAGACTCCATAGCCGTCAAGGCAATTGGAAGGATGCAAGAGATTGCGGACAAGATATTTTCCGTAGCTCGTGAATCAATCCGTCCAGGACGCGGGTTGACCTCATTTGAGGCTACCAAATTACGTGTAGCATTGGAGGACATTGCTTGCATGCTTGAGCAAGACTCTCTGGTATTGCAAGAGAATTTGGACAACGTGAACAACGTAAACAACCCTGGTGAAAGCAGCTACGAACCGTCAGCCTTGTCCTCACCACCCCCTGCTGACGAGTACCTTAGTCCGGATTGGGACTTTGCTGAGCACTTCGAAAACTTCTGGGGTGTTGAATATGACTCCGGCCAGATGCCCTCGTTTAGTGACAATGAAGTTTAAGTTGGATAATGTTAGAGTCAGGTGTTAGTGTGACTGGGATAGTTCAGGCTTTTGGTTCTTGCGACCTTCTACACTGTTCTGTTGTGCTTTTGTGATCAGTAGCACTTTTATTTCGTCAGTCCGTATATGTAATTATGGCAAACGAATTTCAGTGCTTATGGTACTACTTTTATTATGCTCAGTTTCCTCTTATATTTGTTGTCGTAGTACCTGAACTTCAATACGTAATATGAATCCTGTACACTCTTTCGCACTAGATGGACAAGGCTGCCAAAGTTATTGCTAAGTGGGATAGTAGAGCAACAAAAATTTACACAGAAATATGTGTAGAAGAGGTCAATGCATGGAACAGGCCACAACAATTCCTAAACGCCGAAGGGTATGCTAACCTCATACGAAAGTTTAAGGAACGCACTGGTCGCACTTACACAAGGGATCAAATGAAGAATAGGTGGGATTCGTTGAAGAGAATGTTCACCCAGTGGAAAACTCTTAATGAAAGGGCTACAGGTCTTGGTCGAGACCCTCATACTTGTTGAATCAGTGCGCCAGATGAGTGGTGGGCCAAGCAAAATGAAGTAAGTACATCTTTTTTTCCTAGACTAACATTAGTATTGGCCATCTAAAACTAGGAACTACCATTTGGTGCAGGCAATGCCAGGTTGTATTATGTTCAAAACAGCCCCCCTAGAGAATGAGGACGAGCTAAAGGTTATGTTTGGACCCATTGTCTGCACAAATGAAAGAACCCTGGTTCCTGGCGTCGAGGATGCTAATTCATCTTCTGATGATCATTTGGAATACACTTTAGGTGGGGATGAAAACAGCACACCTGACCCCTGCACAAATGCTACTGGGAAGCGTAAGATGCGCCATGATTCCCCAAAACCAAAGAAGAAAAAAGATTCGAGGGAAGAGTACATGAAAAGACTAGTGGAGGCTTTTGAGTCCCGCTCTATGACCACAAACAAGTCCATTACCTCTTCTGACAATGACCCAGTTCGAATAGAGCTTAAAAAGCAGTTGCAACAAGTAATGGATGATGGATCACCAGAAGGGAGCGAACTACATTTGTTTGCCACTCATCTTTTGATTCAGAAGAAGTATAGAGATGTTTTTGCAACCTTGCAGACAAAAGAAGGAAGAATCGCTTGGCTTCGCAATGCTTACGAGTTAGAAACTAAAAAGAGCACTTAGCTGTTGGACGTCCGACAACACAGGCCTACATGTTCACTATTATCGTTGTTTATGTGTTTTCAACAATCATGTCGTTTTATTGTTGTGAGGATTAAACTTGTCGTTCGCTTAATTTTCCCTTTGAAACAGTTTTCCAGATATTTGAGTTGAACTTGTATTTGAATAATCAGAGTTGTGCGAGTGTGAACTATGTTTGTCTGTGAACTTTGTGTATTCCGGTCAGAACTGAATAATAATAAATGTGGCTTGTAAACTGTGGTTGTACAGTTTTTAGTAATTTACAAACTCTGGTTACATATGAATGTGTCTGTGTTATCTGTGTGCATGCAGATGTCTGACACTTCTCCAGACACATATGTTAATGAATTGGATGACACATATGTTCATGAATTGGATGACACAGATGCAGAATTGGTCGTTGCTATATGTGCTGTAGACGTTTGGGGCAGGACTTTCAGTCAGGTTCCTAGAAGAGCATTAGTGGAAACTGGTATTCAATGGGTGGAGAGAACGTTGCAGAATAGTAACGACTGCTTCGATATGTTTCGCATGCGAAGAACTGTGTTTA
Source organism: Zea luxurians (assembly GCA_029449295.1). Classification (NCBI taxonomy): domain Eukaryota; kingdom Viridiplantae; phylum Streptophyta; class Magnoliopsida; order Poales; family Poaceae; genus Zea; species Zea luxurians. The sequence goes on from JAOPSE010000012.1 coordinate 25,457,199, forward strand.
GACGATTGCATGACACATTGGTGGACAATTATGGTCTAGTTCCAAGCCGGGGTGTCAGTACAACGGAAGCACTTGGCATTTTCTTGTGGGCATGTGGGGGTCCACAGTCATTTAGGCAGTTAAGGAATAAGTTTGGTCACTCGTTGGAAACAATTAGTCGCAAGTATACTGAAGTCCTTGATGCACTGTTTAAGATGTCATCTGACATCATTAAGCCCAAAGACCCATATTTCACGGAGATTCATCCGCGTTTGCGAGAGGCGAGATTTTGGCCACACTTTAAGGACTGCATAGGAGCAATTGATGGTAGTCACTTTCCAGCGGCAGTCCCGGCCTCAGAGCAAGCCAAATATATTGGACGGCACGGTTACACTTCGCAGAATGTAATGGCCGTTTGTGACTTCGATATGAGGTTCACTTTTGTTGTCACAGGATGGCCTGGATCCGTACATGACACTAGAGTAGTGCAAGATACTTTGATAACTTATGCGGACAGGTTCCCCCACCCACCAGAAGGTATTCAATTATATATCTGGTTTTTATGACATATGCTATTAATTACTTGGTTACGTATTGAACTTATGTATTTCATGTTTGTGCAGGTAAATACTATCTTGTCGATTCCGGTTATCCGAATAGAAAGGGCTACCTTGCACCTTATAAGGGTCAGAAATACCACATTTCCGAATGGCAAAATGCGAGGCAACCTATTGGCAGCAAAGAAGTTTTTAACTATGCACACTCTTCGCTACGCAATGTTATAGAGCGATCGTTTGGGGTTCTTAAAATGAAGTGGAGAGTTCTATTAAGTCTCCCTTCATTTTCGCTTGCCAAACAATCGAAGATAATTATTGCTTGTATGACATTGCATAACTTCATTAGAGAGAGTGCTCTACACGATAGAGACTTTGATGAAGTAGGACCTAGTGGCAGCAGTCATGATGTACCTTTAGGTGAGAGTAGTAGTACCACATCTGATGAGTTAGACATGAGTGCTTTTCGAGATGCAATTGCTAATGCTTTAGTGGCGTAGTTAAGTATGACAATGTAACGGGACTAATGATGTAATCAACTGCTCTAATTATTCTGTAATGACCTTTTCACCGTTATGGGTTTCATTTTATCGTTTCTTCGAACAGAATCTGCAATATGAGAATCTGATTATCCAAACACGTAGATTCTCAAGAACAACTTTTCTGCACAGCTGGCGAACCAAACACCTAAATTCTAACCACCAGCTTTTCACAACAGCCAGCTTTTCCCCACAGCCAGCTTTTCAGAAAAGCTGGTCAGAAAAAAGCCGAACCAAACACGCCCATAGACCAGGCGCTCCACGCCTCACACGAATACATTGCAGTATAATTTGTATCTCTTTCTGTACTATATTAAAACACTCGTTTTAACGGATGTACTTGATCAATATTTTTAAAATAATTTTTAAAAAAAGCCCTCACATTTCTTTAAAATCAAGCCACACTAATATAATCTCTTCTCTACTACTATAATAGAGGAGTTTATATAAAATATAAAATGAAATTATATATAAATAGGTGTTTAAACTTTGGTTGTTGGCTCTACATTCACCCTTACCTAATCAAAAGAATATATATATTTTATGCTTTATTAAAATAAAAATATTTTGTGTCATATATATAAAAACGTAGCAATACACGAACATATGACTAATAACCTCAAATAATGTCATCCTGCCAAAGAAACGATTCATTCCCAAATGTTAGCGAAAAAACATAACCACCAGTCCACCTCAAATGCACTGACACCATAGATAGACAAAATACAAATATCGCAATCCACAGGACAAACCCAATGAATCATCATCAGCATATAAAAGCCGCACTGGCATTCTCATCGCTGCAGTAGAGCCCAGGCTGTTGGGTGTAGCCCTGTTTCGACAGCATCTTGCGCGCTTTCAGCACGAGCTCCTTGTTCGTTACCGTCCCACGCTCCGCGAGGATGGCCTGGATGGCATTGCTGAGCGCACCGTAGGACACACCCTTCGGCGTGGTCGCGTCGGCAGACGTCTGGTCGGTCTGGCACCCACTGATCAGGACACCGTTGCTCGGCACCCTTGCCGTCGTCCCGGCGTAAACCTCTTGATCGCTGTGCACGTGCTGTTTCATTGCCGGGTCGAAGTCTTCTTCCTTGCCATCGAGCTTGGCTTTCAGGACCTCCTGTGCCAGAGCGCCCATGAAGCCCACAATGCCTCCGTGCTGCCCCTGCTGTAACTTGTTCAGCATGACCTTCATGAACTTCTTTATCTTCGGGCTGGCATCGTCTTTGAAGAGGTTAAAAAGCGTTAGCCGGATTGACCCTACATCAATGTCGTCCTTCCCAGTCTTCTCCTTCAGCATCTCGATCAATGTCGAGAGAGGTAGCGACCGGTTTTTGACGTGGGCATCGGCTGTGTTGATGTAGCGCGACTCTTGGTCACCGTCGTCGCCGTGACCGCTCCCTTGCTGGTGGCTACGGCTACGGTGGGGCAGGTGAATTCCTTGAGACTCAAACGCTTCCCGAACAGTACCTTTGAGGAATTCCCGGAAGCTGGTGCCAGAAGGAGACCGTTCCTCAAGTTCCCGGCTCTGGGTCTGGTTCTGCTTCTGCTTGGTGCTGTGCCCAATCTGCTCCTTGGTCTTGTCAAGTAGCCCTCCACTGTGGCACGAATCAGAAACTATGGTAAAGAGACAGCCACTGGGGACTTTTTGCGCAAGCTCCGTGAAATCTTGGTCTGCGGTGCATAACAGAACATCAGTTACTTATTTCAACCACTAAATGGAGCACCCAAACGTTAACCAGGTAAAATGGCATACATTCAGGATTCAGGCATAGCTGTTTGCTGATATGGGATCCCAAATTTTAATATTTTCCACAGTTGTCAAAGTGATCAGAACAGTTTCAGCCTTTCAGAAATTGCATTTTCAGCTCTCAAGGTACAAATTTACAATGTATAGTATTTGATCTGGTAAAGTAAACACATGTGACATAGAGTACCATTTAACACATTATGCAGATCTAAATTATTAGGTTCATCTTCCGAATATGCAGATCCTGGTTGAGTAGACATCTGAAATCCTTTTCGTTATTGGCCTAAAATCTATATCCATTTCTGGTTAAAAAATAATTTGTGCTATATGAATTCATAGCCACGTAGGAACCAATCCAATCATTCACTCACATTACCACAATGCTATTATGTTAGGTCACAAATTAAACGTATATGGATCTGTTTGCAATTCTAAAACTTCCACAGTTCATGCTAGAGTGAATCACAAATTAAACGTATATGGATCTGTTTGCAATTCTAAAACTTCCACAGTTCATGTTAGAGTGAACGCGCTCACCAATTCAACCTAAAAGATTAAGCGAAGAAGATATGCAATTTACTTATACACTTCAACAGTTCCACCTACAATTCGATCCCTATTTTCATAGCAACTAGCAACAGAGGGGCACATCTCGCACACCTGTGATAAGGTTCATGTCGCAGGGCACGATGCACTCGTCGTAGCCGGTGTCGTCGTCCTTCCCGGTCTCGGCGGGCAGCCGTATGCCGTGCCCGCTGTAGTGGAAGAAGAGCAGATCCCCGGGCCGCGCGTCCCCGACGAGGCGCGCGAGTTCCCGCCGGATGTTGGCCCCCGTCGGCTGCGGCGCGGAGCCGTCGTCTATGAGGACGCGGATGCCGGACTCGTCGAATCCGAAGCGGTCGACGAGGCACCGACTCATGCGAGCGACGTCGTTGTGGCAGCCCTTGAGCTCCGCTTTGGTGCCCTGGTAATTGATGCCCACCAGCACCGCGCGCTTCGCCCCCATCGCCCGCTTTCCGGATTCGAATCTGCGTCGCGCCTAACGGCGGCCGGCGATGGTGAGCGGGTGAGGGGAGGGTACGCGGCGGCGGGGTGCGTGCGTTCGGCGGTTCGACCGTTCGAGGAAGAGGAGGATGGTGGTGGCTGAGTTGGTGGGGCTTTGGACTTTTGGGTGGGGCGCCGAGCTGTCTATTGGCGCTCCGATCTGGCAGTCGCGTGGGCTAGGTGATCATAGCTAGAGATGGCCAAACGGGCCGCCCGGCCCGCGTCCGGTGAAGCCTAGCCGAAAACCGGGCCAGGCCTAATGAGCCCGCGGGCTCAATTTTCTGTCCGAGCTCGGCCCGCAGCGGGCCTAAACGGGCCGAGCACGAAAAAAGCGGACCGAAAAGCGGGCTAAATGGGCCGGTAAGCACGTTTTAGTGTAAAAAAAACGGGCTTAACGGGCTTAGAGGTAAACGGGCCGTGCCGGGCTAGCCCGCCGTGCCTAGTTTCCTGTCCAAGCCCGGCACGGCATGAAAAGCAGGCCGGGCTCGGACCGGGCCCAAAAAGCGGGCTTCGTGTCGGGCTCACGGGCCTCGTGCTTATTGGCCATCTATATCATCGCTGCCCGCGCCCCGCGGATGTCAGCTTCTAGCGACTCTTAACATCGGACTAAAAAACGTGTTTTTGTCCTTGTTTTGAACAACACTACCCTCTATTTAGGAGTATTTAACTAAAGAGTTGTAAGAATTACAAACACTCTCTAACAGACTGGGGTACTTGGTTCTAATAGTCACCCTTCTAAAGTTTAGGGACTAAACTTTTAACCCCAAATTTTTATTAAGAATGTCTCATTTTTATGAGGTGTGAACCAAACAACCGCTCGTATGAATACGATTTATGCACATATATTAATAGATGTGTGTTGTAAAAGTCTATGTCGTATTAAAAAAACTTAAAACATGACGATTTATACAACATGGCTAACACCATAAGTGATATTATAAGGATTGATATTAGACTCCCTATTTGCATAGATGAACTCAATGTTCTACATATTTCCTTCCTCACACTGATCTCCTAAACGATTTGCCTATATACTACAAAGTTGCCTTGTAAATACTTTTCATAACATTTTATGTAATCACTTCCCAACCTCAAGCTCTCAACTCCTTTGTCCAAGGCAAAAGTCATACCTTCTCAACACGTTATGGCTTCCATAACCTTCAAATCCCGTAACACCAGAACCAAAACTCACATGAACCGATCAACCTCATTTCTAGAAATCGTCTTTGCTAACACCATTAGCTCATTCTTGGACAATGTTGTGTTCACATTGATCTTGATAATACTCGTGGGGAAGTGACCCAAACCATCCTCCGCATTGTTTTGTATCGACATGTTGTTCTCAGTGTCGTATGGTGTCGGGGACCATAATTAGGGTACCCCCAAGACTCCTAATCTCAGATGGTAACCCCCATCAGCACAAAGCTGCAAAGGCCTGATGGGTGCGATTAAGCCAAGGCTCGGTCCACTCAAGGGACACGACCACGCCTCACCCGAGCCCAGCCTCGGGCAAGGGCAGCCGACCTCAGAAGATTCACGTCTCGCCCGAGGACCCCCTCAAGCGACGGACACACCTTCGGCTCGCCCGAGACCCAGTCTTCGCCAAGAAGCAACCTTGGCCAGATCGCCACACCGACCGACCGAATCGCAGGAGCATTTAATGCAAGGATGGCCTGACACCTTATCCTGTCACGCGCCCTTCAGTCGACAGAGCCGAAAGTGACCGCAGTCACTTCACCGCTCCACTGACCGGCCTGACAAGAAGACAGCGCCGCCTGCGTCGCTCTGACTGCTGTGCCACTCGACAGAGTGAGACTGACAGCAGCCAAGTCCGACCTCGGGCGCCATAGGAAACTCCGCCTCGCCCGACCCCAGGGCTCGGACTCGGGCTCGGCCCCGGAAGACGACGAACTCCGCTTCGCCCGACCCCAGGGCTCGGACTCGGGCTCGGCCCTGGAAGACGACGAACTCCGCTTCGCCCGACCCTAGGGCTCGGACTCGGGCTCGGCCCCGGAAGACGACGAACTCCGCCTCGCCCGACCCTAGGGCTCGGACTCGGGCTCTGCCCCGGAAGACGACGAACTCCGCCTCGCCCGACCCCAGAGCTCGGACTCGGGCTCGGCTCCGGAAGACGACGAACTCCGCCTCGCCCGACCCCAGGGCTCGGACTCGGGCTCGGCCCCGGAAGACGACGAACTCCACCTCGCCCGACCCGGGGCTCGGACACGACCTCGACCTCGGAAGACCGACTCGACCCCGACCTCGGAGGAGCCTCCGCCTCGCCCGACCCAGGGCCCGGACCGACCACGTCACAGGAGGGGCCATCATTACCCTATCCCTAGCTAGCTCAGGCTACGGGTAACAGGACCGGCGTCCCATCTGGCTCGCCCCGGTAAACAGATAATGATGGCACCCTGTGTGCTCCATGACGACGGCGACTCTCAGCCCCTTACGGAAGCAAGGAGACGTCAGCAAGGACTCGACATCCCCAACAGCTGTCCTTCCGCAAGGCTCCAACGCTCCTCCGACGGCCACGACATCACATGAACAGGGTGCCAAAACCTCTCTGGCTGCCACGACGGCATGTACTTAGGGCACTAGCTCCTCTCTGCTAGACACGATGGCGCACTGCTACACCTCCTATTGTATACCTGGACCCTCTCCTTACGCCTATAAAAGGAAGGTCCAGGGCTCTCTTACGAAGAGGTTGGCCGTGCGGGAGGACGGGACAACGCGTAGAGTCCCTCGGTCTCCCCCCACGCAGACGCTTGTAACCCCCTACTGCAAGCGCACCCGACTTGGGCGCAGGACAACACGGAGGCCGCGGGTTTTCCCCTTTTTCTCCCTCTCTTCTACCCCCTTTCGTGCTCCGTCTCGCGCCGACCCATCTGGGCTGGGACACGCGGCGACAATTTACTCGTCGGTCTAGGGACCCCCCGGGGTCGAAACGCCGACAGTTGGCGCGCCAGGTAGGGGCCTGCTGCGTGTTGACGAACAGCTTCCCGTCAAGCTCCAGATGGGTAGTCTCCAGCAACCTTTCCAACCCGGGACGGTGCTCCGTTTCGGGAGTCTTGAGTTCATGTCCCTCGACGGCAGCTACAACATGATACTCCTTCCTCCGCCGCGCGACAGCGACAATGGCGGCCGACAACCCGCCCGCCGGCGGCGGAATCGACGACGTCTTTCCCACGAGGCGGAAGAACGACGTCCGAGTTTGTCCCGCCACCTCCCCCGCCGGAGGAGGAGGAGGCGGGGCAACCGTGGCCAAGCAGGAGGCAGCACCTCATCGGCTGTCGAGCGAGTCGACGGCGCCGGCGCCCCGATGGGGGACACGTCGGGCGTCGACCTCGCGTCTGAGACGAAGACGAGCGACGTTTCCCCGCAACACGCCAGCTCCAAGCGGACGGACGACGCCAGCACGCTCGTGAAGGACTTGCTGGGCGTCACCCTCGTACCTGAGATGACGGTGCAGTCCGCCCCTGACGTGACAACGTCACCACCTGTCGACCAAGAGGTACCGACCGATTCCCGTCTCATGCCTTTTGGATTCAGCCTCGACCCACCAAGCGACCCCGCTTTGGTGGAAGCCTTCATAGAGGCATGCACCAACCCTCCAGGGTATCATATGCGGTCACCCTGGGACTGGCTGACGGCCGTCTCGACCTACGGACCCTCGGGTTCCGAGGAAGATGACGAGCCAGACTTTGGTTGGGATTTCTCCGGGCTCGGTAACCCTAGTGCCATGCGGGACTTCATGACCGCATGCAACTACTGCCTTTCCGATTGTTCCGACGGTAGCCGCAGCTTCGGTGACGGAGACTGCGGCCCAAGTCGTGAATGTTTCCACGTCGATCTAGGGGGTCCCGACAAAGGCAATCATCTTGGTATACCGGAAAACGGTGATCCCCCTAGGCCTGCGCCTCGCGTTGACATCCTTCGGGAGCTAGCTGTGGTCCCAGTCCCTGCGGGGGGTCAGGATGCATAGCTCGAGCAAATCCGTGAAATGTAGGCCAGGCTCGACGAGGGGGCAGGAACACTTGAGCCGCTCCGCCGGAACATCGGGCAGGAATGGGTAGACCAAGCTCCGGCCGGAGAAGCGCGTCATCTGCCCCAGGGCATCCAGCTCCGCATCACCGACGACGTCAGGGCAAGGCCACCATCGGCTTCCAGTGGGGTCGGCCAGAACCTGGCTGTGGCAGCGATACTTCTCCGCGCGATGCCGGAACCATCAACCACCGAAGGGCGGCAGATCCGGGGAGAGCTCAAGAATCTCCTAGAGGATGTCGCGGTCCGACGGGCCGAGAGCTCTGCCTCCCGAAGGCAGGGATACCCCTCGGAGCACCGCGCCGCGACTTCCTGATTCGTGCGAGAAGCCTCGGTCCACACCGGGCGCACGCGCAACACAGCGCCTGCAGCCCCGGGACGCCTCGGCAACGAGCACCACCACCGCAACCATCGAGCCCGCCTCGACGAGAGGGTGCGCCGAGGCTACCACCCCAGGCGTGGGGGACGCTACGACAGCGGGGAGGATCGGAGCCCCTTGCCCGAACCACCCGGCCCGCAAGCTTTCAGCCGAGCCATACGACGGGCGCCGTTCCCGACCCGGTTCCGAACCCCGACTACCATCACAAAGTACTCGGGGGAGACAAGGCCGGAACTGTGGCTCACGGACTACCGGCCGGCCTGCCAACTGGGTGGAACGGACGATGACAACCTCGTCATCCGCAACCTCCCCCTGTTCCTCTTCGACTCCGCTCGAGCCTGGCTGGAGCATCTGCCTCCGGGGCAGATCTCCAACTGGGACGACCTGGTCCAAGCCTTCGCCGGTAATTTCCAGGGCACGTACGTGCGCCCTGGGAACTCTTGGGATCTCCGAAGCTGCCGCCAGCAGTCGGGAGAGTCTCTCCGGGACTACATCCGGTGATTCTCAAAGCAGCGCACCGAGCGTCCCAACGTCACCGATTCGGATGTCATCGGCGCGTTCCTCGCCGGCACCACCTTCCGTGACCTGGTGAGCAAGCTGGGTCGCAAGACCCCCACCAGGGCGAGCGAGCTGATGGACATCGCCACCAAGTTCGCCTCTGGCCAGGAGGCGGTTGAGGCCATCTTCCGGAAGGACAAGCAGCCCAGGGCCGCCAGCCGGAAGATGTTCCCGAGGCGTCCGCTCAGCGCGGCACTAAGAAGAAAGGCAAGAAGAAGTCGCAAGCGAAACGCGACGCCGCCAACGCGGACCTTGTCGCCGCCGCTGAGTACAAGAACCCTCGGAAACCTCCCGGAGGCGCCAATCTATTCGACAAGATGCTCAAGGAGCCGTGCCCCTATCATCAGGGACCCGTCAAGCACACCCTTGAGGAATGCACCATGATTCGGCGCCACTTTCACAGGGCCGGGCCACCTGCGGAGGGTGGCAGGGCCCACCACGACGACAAGAAAGAGGATCACAAGGCAGAGGAGTTCCCCGAGGTCCGCGACTGCTTCATGATCTACGGTGGGCCAGTGACGAACGCCTCAGCTCGGCACCGCAAGCAAGAGCGTCGGGAGGTCTGCTCGGTAAAGGTGGCGGCGCCGGTCTACCTAGACTGGTCCAACAAGCCCATCACCTTCGACTAGGGCGATCACCCCGACCGCGTGCCGAGCCCGGGGAAATATCCGCTCTTTGTTGACCCCATCATCGGCAACGTCAGGCTCACCAAGGTCCTCATGGACGGAGGCAGCAGCCTCAACATCATCTACGCCGAGACCCTCGAGCTCCTGCATATCGATCTGTCCTCGGTCCGGGCCGGTGCGGCGCCTTTTCACGGGATCATCCCCGGGAAACGCGTCCAACCCCTCGGACGACTCGATCTGCCCGTCTGCTTTGGGACTCCCTCCAACTTCAGAAGGGAAACCCTCACGTTCGAGGAGGTCGGGTTCCGAGGAACCTACCACGCGGTACTGGGGAGGCCATGCTACGCCAAGTTCATGGTCGTCCCCAACTACACCTACCTCAAGCTCAAGATGCCGGGCCCCAACGGGGTCATCACCGTCGGCCCCACGTACCAACACGCGTACGAATGCGGCGTAGAGTGCGTGGAGTACGCTGAGGCCCTCGCCGAATCCGAGGCCCTCATTGCCGACCTGGAGAGCCTCTCCAAGGAGGCGCCAGACGTGAAGCGCCATGGCGGCAACTTTGAGCCAGCGAAGACGGTTAAGTTCGTCCCACTCGACCCCAGCAACGACGCCTCCAAGCAGATCCGGATCGGCTCCGAGCTCGACCCCAAATAGGAAGCAGTGCTCGTCGACTTTCTCCGCGCAAACGCCGAAGTTTTCGCGTGGAGTCCCTCGGACATGCCTGGCATACCAAGGGATGTCACCGAGCACTCGCTAGATATCCGAGCTGGAGCCCGACCCATGAAGCAACCTCTGCGCCGATTCGACGAAGAAAAGCGCAGAGCCATAGGCGAGGAGATCCACGAGCTGATGGCCACAGGGTTCATCAAAGAGGTATTCCATCCCGAATGGCTTGCCAACCCCGTGCTTGTGAGAAAAAAGGAGGGAAATGGAGGATGTGTGTAGACTACACTGGTCTAAACAAAGCATGCCCAAATGTTCCCTATCCTCTGCCTCGCATCGATCAAATCGCGGATTCCACTGCGGGATGCGAAACCCTGTCTTTCCTCGATGCCTACTCAGGGTATCACCAAATCAGGATGAAAGAGTCCGACCAGCTCGCGACTTCTTTCATCACACCTTTTGGCATGTACTGCTATGTTACTATGCCATTTGGTTTGAGGAATGCGGGTGCGACGTACCAAAGGTGCATGAACCACGTGTTCGGCGAACACATTGGTCGAACGGTCGAGGCTTATGTCGATGACATCGTAGTCAAGACGAGGAAAGCCTCCGACCTCCTTTCTGACCTTGAAACGACATTCCAGTGTCTCAAGGCAAAAGGCGTAAAACTCAATCCCAAGAAGTGTGTCTTCGGAGTCCCCCGAAGCATGCTCTTGGGGTTCATCGTCTCCGAGCGGGGCATCGAGGCCAACCTGGAGAAAATCGCGGCCATCACCAACATGGGGCCCATCAAGGACTTGAAAGGCGTACAGAGGGTCATGGGATGCCTTGCGGCTCTGAGCCGTTTCATCTCGCGCCTCGGCGAAAGAGGCCTACCTCTGTACCGCCTCTTAAGAAAGACTAAATGCTTCACTTGGACCTCCGAGGCCGAGGAAGCCCTCGGGAACCTGAAGGCGCTCCTTACGAACGCGCCCATCTTGGTGCCCCCCACCGCCGGAGAAGCCCTCTTGATCTACGTCGCCGCTACCACTCAGGTGGTCAGCGCCGCGATCGTGGTTGAGAGACAAGAAGAAGGGCATGCATTGCCCGTCCAGAGGCCGGTTTACTTCATCAGTGAGGTACTATCCGAGACCAAGATCTGCTACCCGCAAATTCAGAAGCTGCTGTACGCGGTGATCCTGACACGGCGGAAGTTGCGACACTACTTCGAGTCTCATCCGGTGACTGTGGTGTCATCCTTCCCCCTGGGGGAGATCATCCAGTGCCAAGAGGCCTCTGGTAGGATTGCAAAGTGGGCGGTGGAAATCATGGGCGAGACGATCTCGTTCGCCTCTCGCAGGGCCATCAAGTCCCAAGTCCTGGCGGACTTTATGGCGGAATGGGTCGACACCCAGCTCCCGATGCCTCCGATCCAGCCGAAACTCTGGACCATGTTTTTCGATGGGTCGCTGATGAAAACAGGGGCAGGCGCGGGCCTGCTCTTCATCTCGCCCCTCGGGAAACACCTACGCTACGTACTGCGCCTCCATTTCCCGGTGTCCAACAACGTGGCTGAGTACGAAGCTCTGGTCAACGGGTTGCGCATCGTCGTTGAGCTAGGGGTCCGACGCCTCGACGCTCGCGGCGACTCGCAGCTCGTCATCGACCAAGTTATGAAGAACTCCCACTGCCGCGACCCGAAGATGGAAGCCTACTGCGATGAGGTTCGGTGCCTGGAGGACAAGTTCTATGGGCTCAAGCTCAACCACATCGCCCGACGACACAACGAGACTATGGACGAGCTGGCTAAGATAGCCTCGGGGCGGACAACGGTTCCCCCGGACGTCTTCTTCCGAGACCTACATCAACCCTCAGTCAAGACCGACGACACGCCCGAGCCCGAGAAGGCCTCGACCTAGCCCGAGGCACCCTCGGCACAGCCCGAGGCGCCCTCGGCTCAGCCTGAAGCACCCTCGGCCCCCGAGGGTGAGGCACTACGCGTCGAGGAAGGGCGGAGTGGGGACCAGCCTAATCGAAACTGGCAGACCCCGTACCTGCAATATCTCCACCAAGGAGAGCTGCCCCTCGACCGAGCCGAGGCTCGGCGACTGGCGCGGCGCGCCAAGTCGTTCGTCTTACTGGGTGACGGGAAGGAGCTCTACCACCGCAGCCCATCCGGCATCCTCCAGCGGTGCATATCCATCGCCGAAGGCCAGGAGCTCTTATGAGAAATACACTCAGGGGCTTGCGGTCATCACGCAGCGCCCCGAGTCCTTGTTGGAAACGCCTTCCGACAAGGTTTCTACTGGCCGACCGTGGTGGCCGACGCCATTAGAATTGTCCGCGCCTGCCAAGGGTGTCAATTCTACGCGAGGCAGACCCACCTGCCCGCTCAGGCTCTACAGACAATACCCATCACCTGGCCGTTTGCCGTATGGGGACTGGACCTCGTTGGTCCCTTGCAGAAGGCACCCGGGGGCTACACGCACCTGCTGGTCGCCATCGACAAAGTCTCCAAATGGATCGAGGTCCGACCCCTGAACAACATCAGGTCCGAACAGGCGGTGGCATTCTTCACCAACATCATCCATCGCTTTGGGGTCCCGAACTCCATCATCACCGATAACGACACCCAGTTCACCAGCAGAAAGTTCCTGGACTTCTGCGAGGATCACCATATCCGGGTGGACTGGGCTGCCGTGGCTCACCCCATGACGAATGGGCAGGTGGAACGTGCCAACGGCATGATTCTGCAAGGACTCAAGCCGAGGATCTACAACGACCTCCATAAGTTCGGCAGGCGATGGATGAAGGAACTCCCCTCGGTGGTCTGGAGTCTGAGGACAACGCCGAGTCGAGCCACGGGCTTCACACCGTTCTTTCTAGTCTATGGGGCCGAGGCTGTCTTGCCCACGGACTTAGAATACGGTTCCCCGAGGACGAGGGCGTACGACGACTGAAGAAACCAGACCGACCGAGAAGACTCACTGGACCAGCTCGAAGAGGCTCGGGAGATGGCCTTACTACACTCGGCGCGGTACCAGCAGTCCCTGCGACGCTACCACGCCCGAGGGGTTCGGTCCCGAGACCTCCAAGTGGGCGACCTGGTGCTTCGGCTGCGACAAGACGCCCGAGGGCGGCACAAGCTCACGCCTCCCTGGGAAGGGCTGTTCGTCGTCGCCAAGGTTCTGAAGCCCGGGACGTACAAGCTGGCCAACAGTCAGGGCGAGGTCTACAGCAACGCTTGGAACATCCAACAGCTACGTCACTTCTACCCTTAAGATGTTTTCAAGTCGTTCATACACTTCTTTTACATACGCCAACAAAGTCTAACCATCAAGGAAGGGTCAGCCTTGCCTCGGCAAAGCCCGACCCTCCCTCGGGGGCTAGAAGGGGGCGAGCTCCCCCTGTGTCAAAATTTTCCTCGGAAAAAGTCTTCCATCAAAACGACTTTCGCGTCTCCCGGCTATATCAGTAACAGGACCCCAAGAAACGAATAAGAGTGCATGTAAGTGGCAAGGCCGACCGAGCCGAGGGACTCCTACACCTCTGGGATACGGATACCTCACTCGTCACCTACCGCGAAAAATAACTCTTACTTGGGTAAGCAATCCTGCTACTGACGAACGAATCCGGGTACGCAAAACAGGAGGAAAAAAGACACAGCCTTATATTACGACGATAAAGTGTTCGGGCCTCGGCGGCCGCAAAAGACACATATGCATTCAAAATAAACTGCTCCGGCAGAATCAGGCGTCGCCCGGAGAAGGAGTTGCGCCCTCGGCTTCGTTTTCGCCCTCGGCGAGATCCGCCCCGGCCTTGGACGACGGCGCAAGCGAGAGGATCTCTGCTTCGAAGGTGGTCGCCAGCACCGTGCTTGGGCCCGCAGCGACCGCGTCAAGCCTCTGGACTTCGGCCAGGGCAGCTTCGTCCTTGTCGGGGAGGCAGTACCCCTCGCTGACCCGCTCCAGGTCCACATCGTAGTGGGAAGCGAGCACGGTGAAGGCCCGCCTAACGCCGTGATGCAGCGCCTCGCGGAGTCTACCGCATGCGTGGTCACCCAAGGCCTGCAGGCGACTCTGAGGGGAGCTCCCCGAGGGGACGTCGTCGAGACCAAAGACCCGACAGAAGGCCGAGATGGCCTCGGACATGGCTGCGTGGTCGGCCTCCCTCTGCTCGGCCGCCTAGGCAAGTGCCTTGGTGGACTCATCGAGGGCAGACTCGAGCTCTACAAACAGCCAAGGCAGAAGACTTCAAACACGAGTCGAAGAACGAAGCTGAATCAAAATCTTAAAACAGCCAAGACATACCTTCGGCTCGGGCACGCTGCTCCGAGGATGCAGCTTGGGCCACGGCTAGGTCTGCCGCAAGGGCTCCAGCCCAAGCAGACGCCTCGGTTAACTGGTCTCCAAGGGCCTCAGCCCAGCTTTCAGCCTCGGCGGCCCGGCCCCGAGATTGGTCCCGCTCGCCGATGACCTGGCCAAGCTCCAACCGCTGCCGCTGCGCCTCTGCGCGTGCCGCCGCTGCCTCCGCTCCCAGATCAACACAGAGCAACCGAAGGTCCGCCACCTCGGCGCTCCGTTGGGGGAGGCGCTCAGTAGCCCCGGCAAGCGTGGTCCTCAGGAACCGCAGCGAACCCCAGACATCGGCCTCGCGGCAGATGAACGACGACTTAGCGGCGCTCAGATCCGTCAGATCCTAAGGAAAAGAAGCGGGGCGTCACAAAGAATGCCTTGATCGCGTGAAAGGTATGCTTGAAATCCTTACCTGGAGGATCTTAGGAACGTCCCTGCAAAGGACCTCCAAGGTCGATCGAAGCGACCCCACCGTTGCCTCGGCACACTCATGAAGCCCGTCCCAAGACTTCTCCTCTCGCTCATCATCAAGAACGAAGAGGGGATCCGAAGCCCCACTGGTCCAGAACCGGAGCGACTGACGTCGCCCGTCGGGACTGCGCCGCGTGGGGACGAGGTTGCCGCTCCCCAGGACGGGTCGTGGTTCTGCGCCCCCCTCCTCCGAGGCATCAAGTAGCGATGCCTTGGCCATCTCAGCGTCGGCGGCGACGAGTGACTCCACGGCCAGAACGGCAGCGGCCTCGGCAGAAGCCGGTGACAGCGCCGGCAACACGTCTGGTGGGCTCGAGGCCGCAGCCGCGCCAGCAGTCTCCCTCGGCACGACGGCCGCCTCGGCAGAAGAGTCAGCCTCGGGAGCTCGCCCCACGACAACTTGTGCCGCCTAGGCCCCCCACTTTGGGGCATCTTGTAAGAAGGCCAGCTGGCCGGCGAGGCCCGGTGCGGCACTGGCTGCAGAAGCCGACGCCATTTTGAGGGCCTTCCGGGGAGCCAGACCGGTCGAACCATGCCTCCGTTTGCTGGGAAGAAAAGGAAGAGCAGGATCAGAACACATGAAGGAGGAGCCAGGACAAAGATATCCTAAGATACTTACCCACCCCGGGCCACGATCAATCGTGCCTATGGGGAGGTCTCTCGAGCCTCGATCCCCGAAGGTACCACCGAGGTCAGCCCCGCTGCCGGCTTCGGCACCATCCTTGCCTTAGGCGCCCGAGGCACCAGAGGGACGGACTGCCCAGGCGCAGCCACGACGACCCGAGGGTCACCCTCCTGCATAGTTGGCACGGGCAACGGTTCTTAGGGAATAGGCGGCTCGGCCTGACTCCCCGGGGTCACCTCAACTACCTCGGCCAAGGTGTCAAGTACCCCTCGGCCTGCCCCCGTTCTTCGGACCGGGACCCCGACGTCCCGGCCCCGGATACCGACGGCGCCAGCCCGCTCGAGGGCTGGCTCGACGACCCCTGGCCCAGCCTCAGATCCGGGCTGAGGCCGAGGCGGGCAGCCATGTCGTCGTCTTCATCATCGTCTTCATCGTCGTCGTCGTCATCATCAGGCGTTTCCGGCGATGGCTCCCTCGGGAGCCCATCCCTCTACTGCCGACGACGAAGCCTTTCCAAGGAGTCCCGAGCCCGCATCCGCTCGCGGGCCCGAGCCTTCTCCGCGTCATTCTTCTCCTTCCTCTTCTCCGCGGCGACCCTCCGCGCAGCTCGGTCCACCGCGTCCTCCGGGACCGGTGGCAGGGAAGGCTTGTGAAACCCCACCTTTTGGAGACGGACGAAAGGTCTCGGCTGTGAGAACCAAGGGCAATCCGACACAAGAAGGAAGAAGGAGCGGACACTCACCAGAGACACACACCCGCGATCGGGACGCATCGAGAGCTGGGAAAAGACGCCGGCGTTCGGCTTCCCCAACGTGCCCGCTACCCGCCTGTGGAGGTCTTCGATGGGAAGGGGATCCGAGGACATCCGCGAACCCTCCAAGTCGACCCCCGGCGTCATCTCCCAAAGCGGCAGCCGCCGCTCCATCAAAGGGAGCACCCTCCGACGATGAATGACGGCAACCACCCCCGCAGCGGTGAGCCCTCCTTTCCGCAGCTCTTCCAGGGCCTTCAGAAGGGGCTGGAGATTCTTCTGTCTGTCGCGCGGGGTCCCGTAGCGCCAGTTATCGGCGGCGGCGGTCACCACTCGCTGAGAAAACGACGGGAGCCTCCCGTCGTCATTTCAGAGATAGAACCACCGGTGCTGCCACCCTTTGTTCGAAGACGCTAGGACGACGGGGATGTACTGCAGCGCCCGCGCCTGCCTCAACTGGAGGATGCAGCCACCGGCCCACATCGCCATGCGGACCCTTCTTTCCCCCGTCGGCGAGGCAAAAAGCTCCACAGAGAAGAGATGGGTCCACAAGTCCCAGTGAGGGTCAATCCCCAAGTATCCTTCACAAACCGTCGCAAAGATGGCAGCTTGCGAGATGGAGTTGGGACTGAGGTTGTGCAGCTCCACCCCGTAGACATGCAGAATTGCCCGCATAAAACGGCTTGCCGGCACTCCGAATCCCCGCTCGTGAAAGGAGACAAAGCTCACGATATACCCCGGCCGCGGGGATGGGGCGGCTCCGCTCGAAGGGGCCATCCACTCCGGCTGCGAGTCACCAGAGAGAGGGTGAAGCAAACCCTCAGCAACAAGGGCCTCCAGGTCATCCACCGTGACGATGGAGAAAGGCCACGGATCACGCGGCGGAACAATGGTCACCCGGTCGGCCATCACCAAGCGGAAGAGGTGGCGGCGGAGGAACTGGGTGCGCGGTTTCCTTTCTCTGGCTATTCCCTCGGGTTGCAAAAACCTAAGTGGGAGGCAAGCCACTGAGTAAAGAACCATCACCAGCCCCTCTCCCGAATATATAAAGGCCCAGGCGAGACCCATTCAACACTTCGCCCGAACCCGCCGCAAGGTTCAAAACTCAAAGCGAAACGCCCGTCCCTCGAACGGCTCGCGCACGCGCAACGGCCGCCCCGTGAACCACTCGTCCCGTCGCATTAACTCTGCGGCAGGATAGGTGGCACCTTTGGCAGGCGAAGCAGGCGACGCTTCACCTTCGCCATAATGACCGCGTCAAAAAAGGTGCGCCACGTCATTCGATTTCGTATCATTTTCACTTCCTCTTTCTTTCTCTTGCCTCAGGGGTCGGAAAAGGGGATACTCTGAAAGGGATCCTTCTCCGCGAAGGAAGCGGGCCCCGAGCCCCCCTACTGATCAGAGGTTCAAAGGCTAGCCCCTCGGAAGGGTTCAACAGCCGCCTCAGAGCACTCGGGCTCCGCGCCCACTACTGGTCAGAGGTTCAAAGGCCGACCCCTCGAAAGGGTTCAACGGCCGCCTTAGGCCACTCGGGCTCCGCGCCCACTACTGACCAGGGGTTCGAAGGCTGGCCCCCGAAGGGTTTGACAGCCGCCTCAGACGCAGAGCGAGGGATGACCCTGGGTACGTTCGATACATAACCGAGGCTCGGGCTGCGCTCCCGAGGTACCCTAGGACATTTCTGAGACCAACGGGAACAATTTTGTAACGGAATCCCACCAGAGGGAGGCATCGAGCCCTTGGACCCCGTCAAAAGGGGACCGGGTCCGGCAAGTCACCCGCAGGTACTTTTGGAGCACGCCTCCGGGCCACTAGCGGACCCCTAACAAATGGGGCACGGGCGTCCACTCGGATTACCCGTTAGCAACTCACTGGAGACACCATGTTCGGCGCCCTCCGAGGGCAACATGGCGCTTTCCCCCCTCCTCCTTGCGGAAAGGCGACGCAGGGGCGTATGTAAAAAGCCGAGTCTGTCCCTGACCGTCCTCTCGCTCTATGCGGAGGCTCGGGGCTGCTCTCGCAAACCCGGCACCGGCCAAACCGTTGACAGCGTCAACATACCAGCCCGAGAACTTGGGACTCGACTGTTCACCCGGGCTACGGCCAGTTCGCATGAGGGAGCAGCCAGACCGGCCGAAGCGTTACGAAACATACTAAGACCTCGAAGGAGTCAAACTGCTCCTCCGAGTCCTCAGGGGCTACACCCGGCGGGTGCGCTCGCGCGCACCCACCGGAACAAAAGCAACCGAGGAAGGCCGGTCCCCTTGCAAAAAAGTGCGACAAAAGCCTCCAAGCGAGTATCAACACTCCCTTCGAGGCTCGGGGGCTACTGTCGGGGACCATAATTAGGGGTACCCCAAAGACTCCTAATCTCAGCTGGTAACCCCCATCAGCACAAAGCTGCAAAGGCCTGATGGGTGCGATTAAGCCAAGGCTCGGTCCACTCAAGGGACACGACCACGCCTCACCCGAGCCCAGCCTCAGGCAAGGGCAGCCGACCCCGGAAGATTCACGTCTCGCCCGAGGACCCCCTCAAGCGACGGACACACCTTCGGCTCGCCCGAGACCCAGTCTTCGCCAAGAAGCAACCTTGGCCAGATCGCCACACCGACCGACCGAATCGTAGGAGCATTTAATGCAAGGATGGCCTGACACCTTATCCTGTCACGCGCCCTTCAGTCGACAGAGCCGAAAGTGACCGCATTCACTTCACCGCTCCACTGACCAGCCTGACAAGAAGACAGCGCCGCCTGCGTCGCTCCGACTGCTGTGCCACTCGACAGAGTGAGACTGACAACAGCCAAGTCCGGCCTCGGGCGCCATAGGAAACTCCGCCTCGCTCGACCCCAGGGCTCGGACTCAGGCTCGGCCCCCGGAAGACGACGAACTCCGCTTTGCCCAACCCCAGGGCTCGGACTCGGGCTTGGCCCTGGAAGACGACGAACTCCGCTTCGCCCGACCCTAGGGCTCGGACTCGGGCTCGGCCCCGGAAGACGACGAACTCCGCCTCGCCCGACCCCAGGGCTCGAACTCGGGCTCGGCCCCGGAAGACGACGAACTCCGCCTCGCCTGACCCTAGAGCTCGGACTCGGGCTCAGCCCCGGAAGACGATGAACTCCGCCTCGCCCGACCCCAGGGCTCGGACTCGGGCTCGGCCCCGGAAGACGACGAACTCCGCCTCGCCCGACCCGGGGCTCGGACACGACCTCGACCTCGGAAGACCGACTCGACCTCGACCTCGGAGGAGCCTCCGCCTCGCCCAACCCAGGGCCCGGACCGACCACGTCACAGGAGGGGCCATCATTACCCTATCCCTAGCTAGCTCAGGCTACGGGTAACAGGACCGGTGTCCCATCTGGCTCGCCCCGGTAAACAGATAATGATGGCGCCCCGCGTGCTCCATGACGACGGCGACTCTCAGCCCCTTACGGAAGCAAGGAGACGTCAGCAAGGACTCGACAGCCCCGACAGCTGTCCTTCCGCAAGGCTCCAACGCTCCTCCGACGGCCACGACATCACATGAACAGGGTGCCAAAACCTCTCTGGCTGCCACGACGGCATGTACTTAGGGCACTAGCTCCTCTCTGCTAGACACGATGGCGCACTGCTACACCTCCTATTGTACACCTGGACCCTCTCCTTACGGCTATAAAAGGAAGGTCCAGGGCTCTCTTACGAAGAGGTTGGCCGTACGGGAGGACGGGACGACGCGTAGAGTCCCTCGCTCTCCCCCCACGCGGACGCTTGTAACCCCCTACTGCAAGAGCACCTGACCTGGGCACAGGACAACACGGCGGCCGCGGGTTTTCCCCTTTTTCTCCCTCTCTTCTACCCCCTTTCGTGCTCCGTCTCGCGCCGACCCATCTGGGCTGGGACACGCGGCGACAATTTACTCGTCGGTCCAGGGACCCCCCGGGGTCGAAACACCGACATATGGTGTGCTAATGGCCTAATAGGTTTGTGTGAGTGGGTGCAGACATGGACCTTTGCTAGCGAAAACCCCCTATTGGTACAAGAAAGTTACTTTAGGGAGCTTCCTATGTCAAGGTCTCTAAGAGCATCTCCAAAAGCTCCCCAGAAGTCTCCCCTAAATCCAGTTTTTTGGGAAAAAAACAAAAACGTGTCTCCAACAGTTCCCCTAAAGCGCTCCCGACTTTTTCATAGCTCTTAAAACCCCCTCGTTCGTAGCTACAAATGAGGGGTTTTTTAGGCTCCCCAGAAACAATCTGCCGCTTTAGGGATCTATTGGAGAAGGGATTAAAATCTACCCCCACTAATTATTTAGATGTCCCTTAAAATTGATTTTGAGGAGTCATTTTCTGGAGAGCTCTTGGAGATGCTCTAAACCAAGCTAAACCTCATGGCCTAAGCCCACGCTGCTTGAGGATAATGGGATGAATAAGACCAACCACTTGCAGCGCCAAGGGTCTGCCACTAAGTAATAAAAGGAATAGGCTGGTGAAGCAAAAGAATATATTAACATATGTTACAAAATATGGCGTTATGTCAAGGTTGAAAATTAGAAGTCTAGAAGAAGAATGTGGCATAAACTATTTGTTACCATCATCGTCCCTCGCTGCCCGTGCTCCATCATCTGCGTCAAAGTAGGCCGCCTCTTGGATTCAACAGCTTGTCGCCATCTTTGCATCCTACTCGACTTCATCTTCAGCTGGGGAGCTCCTCTTTGGACCCTTCATAGATGGCCTACAGGGAGAGGTCTAGGTTCCAACTCTTATGGGCTACTAGCACATCAGCAGCTACACCAAGAGCTAGCTCTAGGCCCTCTCATGCTAGCTAGGCATTGACCTCGCCTTGCAAATGTGCGAGGTTAAGTACAACCTGATTAAATACACCACAAGCCCTTCCCAGAAAGGGGCTTACAAATGGGCACGAATGGCCAGCGGGCGCCGCATGGGACCATCCCACAGACCACGTGGTCTTCCCTAGGACACGACACTCTTCGCTCTGGGGCATCGGGTCTTCGAACCTTGCCAAGACTTGTACTCGGAGCCACCCAAGCAGGTGCTGATGGCGAGAAAAGTCCTAAGGAGCCCCCACTTTAGGCAGCAGGTCCCTTCGCCTCCAAGCCTTCGTCAGTTATCCGATGAAACCTTGGCTTCGGTATAGGTCGAAGTACCCTTCACCTCCTATGTCCGGGGTAGAACCTGTTCAATTTATGTTAAAGCAGACTGAATGAGGGGAGCGGACGACCCTCGCTCTAACACTAGTCCCGAGGGGGCAGTTCAACTTGGTGAGCTGGTCCTGAAGTCTTTTCGAGGAGATGGTCGAAACGCTGCCCTCGTCAGGTCAAAGTGGTCCCCGCGGGGTTTTTTGAAATGTGGCCATTGAAAGGTGATGTTTTACTGTGGGATTGTTGGTTTCTCGAGGCGCCTTCCGCTCACGACCGTGGTGAAAAACTTTCAACCGCTAGTTTATAGAAAACCCTAGTTTCTTCGCCTTAGCACTTTCTGCGCATTTCTTGCTTTTTTCGCCGCCGCAGATAGTACGTTATGTCGTTGTCTTCTTTTCATCACCGTCTATCGTGACTACGTCGTCAAACGCGTTGTCGTCGGAGAAGACACTTAGCGATCCGGCGGTGGCAGTGGAGTTGTTACCGGGTTATACCGTGGAGTTTGGAACGTCAAGGATTTACTCGGGCCATGTGCTAGAAATGCAATGTTTGGGTTATTTTGGGAACAGTGTGGGGCTTGCTCCAGGAGCCGAAGAGGTCCCGGAGCCGGAGGGGGAGTTGGTTGTTTTTAAGCGTTTTTCACTGCTGGACTTCATTTGCCCGCGTATCGGTTCATTGTCGAAGAGCTGTGATGGTTCAAAGTTTAGATTCATTAGCTAACATCGAACACCATGGTGGCCCTAGCGAAGTTTGTGTGGGTGATAACTTCGTACGGTAGATAGCCTTTGGTCGAGGTCTTCACCAAGAATTATTATCTCCATTGGCTGAAAAAGGTGATTGATGGCAAGTGAAAGTCGCCTAGAGGGGGTGAATAGGCAAAACCTAAAATTTACAAACTTTGAACATACACTATGCCCGAGGTTAGTGTTAGAATTAATTCGTAGTGCAGAAGATAGTTCTCCTTGCTAAGAGTTGTTTAATCAATGCGGATAACCTTAGGAGCAAACTCAAACCAATATGAGCAAGGAAACTTTTAGAGAGAGAGAGAGAGGAAAGGGAAACAAATCGAGTAGAGATCAACACAAACGAACATGATGATTTGTTTAGAAGTTTGGTTCCAAAGAACTTAGTCCTCGTTGAGGAGGCCACAAAGGCTGGGTCTATTCCAACCATTTCCCTCTCTCAATCGGTCACACAGACCGGTCGAGTGCTTCTCCTTAATCACTTAGGTCACTAAGACCCCACAAGGATCACCACAAACTTAGGTGTCTTTTGCTAGCTTTACAAAGCACTTAGAAGAATTATAGTGAGAAGGAAAAAGCAATCCAAGCAACAAGAGCAACAAAAGAAACAATAAACACCCTCTCTCAAGTCACTAAGCAATTGAGTTGATTTTGAGGCTTGGAGAGGATTTGATCTTTTGATTGTGTCTTGGAGTGTAGGCTTTTGCTCTTGTATTGAATGTTGAGGCCTAAACACTTGGATCACTTGAATGGAGGTGGTTGGGGGGTATTTATAGCCCCAACCACTATTCTAGTCGTTGCTGTCGATGGCACACTGGACATGGCACTGTTTACTGACCGGTGCGTGCCACGTCAACAGACCATTGGGGTTTGGAGCGGTTGGCCATTAAAGTCCTTTGTCCTATTGCGGCACCGGACAGTCCGGTATGTTCTAACTTCGTAGCTCTAACTTTTGACTTCTATAATGTGCACTTTCACTATTCATCGCAGTCGACCGTTCGGCACAGTTGACCGTTGCTACGTTGTAAGTCCCAAAATTGGTATAAGAAAAAAATAGTAATAATAAAATAAATATATGAAGAAATAAAATAGTAAATTCACATATCTCAAATTATACTCAAGTATTAGAAAAGTTTTCTATCCAACTAAATGATTATTCATTTCATTAAATAATACACTATGAGCATCTATTTAAAGGAGTAAGTTAACTATTCTATCCCATATGGAACTAACATAAATAACATTAAGGAGAAAATGAGAGGGTTACCTCGTATTAGAATTTTAGTGTACGATTCAGAAGCTGAAATTCAAATCTTGAATTTGAATTTAGTTTGAAATCCTAAAGATAAAAGAAAGAAAAACTAGCCAATACAAAATAAAAGCTATAAATTCGTCCCATATTGGCATGTTCAAATGGTACATTTAATTTGAGAACAAGGTTGCCACAAAGTTGAATTCAAAATTTGGAATTTAAATTGATTTGAGATTTTGGAATTTGAAATAGAAAGGAAAAAGAAAATAAAAAGAAAAGAAAGAGTGGACCTCAGCCTATGTCTGGGCCAGATTTCGGAAGTCGCGGCCCATCTCCACAACCTTGCGTGCGCCTACCTTCACCCCGCGTGGGCCAAAAAAATTTCCTGCGTGGCCCATCTTCTCCTTCGTTGTCGCACCTGCTCTCGCTGACAGCGCGGGCCCGCGCGCCAGCCATCGCTCTCACGCACTAATGCGGCTCAACTCGCCTGGTGGCCGCGTGTACCACTGCCTCTGCCATATGGGGCCGCCTAGTCATTTGCTTCTCCTAGCCACCACCACGACCAAATCGTAACAGAAGAATCCGAGTCCTCGCCGCGGTCTTCGCCGGCCGCGCGCTGGCATAACCACCTCCCCGAAAGTCGTGGGCCTCATCTGGGTGCCTGGTGGTCCATCCCTTGATGCATATA
Source organism: Zea luxurians (assembly GCA_029449295.1). Lineage (NCBI taxonomy): Eukaryota > Viridiplantae > Streptophyta > Magnoliopsida > Poales > Poaceae > Zea > Zea luxurians. The sequence continues at coordinate 25,481,333 of JAOPSE010000012.1, forward strand.
AGCCCTGGCCACCACCCTTGGTGTCTTCAATTCACCGAGACAGAGAGAGATTGGGGGAAACCGGAGTCGTCGCCGACCGCCAGCGAAGCCCAGGAGCAACTCGCGCCTGCGACTCCTGCGTCAAGGTCGAAGCGCTTGGGCGGGGGATCTCGCGGACACCTGGGTGGTCGGCACCTCACCGGACCGGAGCTCTTCGTCGTGCGTAGAAGACCACGGGGCTGCCGCGGCACGTGGCCGTGTGCCTCCGCGCCATAATCATGGGTAAGAACCATGCCGTCGTGTTCACCTAGATCCCCTTTCCGTGTGGCAGAATTCGAATCGAAGCGTAGCGAGCCGAGGAGGGGGAATTCCGTCACTGTTGCTTGGGCGCCGCCGTTGGGCCGCCTACACTGGGCCGGGGATCAGCGTCGAGTCCATGCCGGTGAGTCTCCATTGCACGCGCTCGCCATAATCTCCATTATGTGTAGCGTCGTTTGCATCGCAGCTTGGGTTAAGAAACAGAGGTTTCGCTTTCGTCGGCTATGGCGCCGTCGCGCTTAGCTGCTACGGCACCGTGTCCGATCGTCGCGGGGTGGAAGATACAAGTCTGGTCGTAGGATGAGCAAATGGTAGCCGTAGGATACTAGGTGAATGGATCGGATTAAGGGAAAAGCTCGATGCAATATGAACCCTAGGATCCTAGATGTGTGGCCGAGATTAGATCTTAGCTGACTGATTCAACTGGACAATCTAAGCGCTTGATTTTACATCCCACGGTCAATAGCGTTCACCGTTTCTTATGGAGCCCAATATGATCTGGGCTGTCGAATCATGATCGGATGGCTCACTGCGTCTGAAACCCCTTCGGCCAGACCAAATCACATAAGAGTCCTTTTATTTTTACATGTTCAACTCGCCGTCCACAACGCGTTAGATACGAGTCTGTAGGATTTTTACGCAGGAGCCCCTGGACTTCTCTGATTTAGCGTGCGCAGACCAGGGAATTAGATAATTAAAGAAAAGGAATATAAACTGATTTTTTATGCAATCATAATTACTAGGACTTGTTTAATTTACATAAAATTCATACTTAGTCCAAATGAGTCCATTCTAATTTCTATAATTTTATAAAATTGTTGTTTATCATTTACTGCCATTGCTTTGACATGAAAACTATATTAAAATCCATCTCTTAATCAATCTTGTATCAAATACGTAAAACCTTAGAAAATTCATAACTTCCCGTTTTAACTCCGATTTGACCCGTTCGAGTTACGTTAGTCTCGTATAAATATTTACTACTCATTAACAACATTTATTACACCATGTCTTATTCTTTTATAATTAGATCTTTATTTAACTTATGTTGGTTAGTCTCGTTAAACTACTCATCATTATAATCTACTAGAATATAACCTATGGTCAATTTATAACTTAGAATAAAGTTGAGATAATTATTTATACAATAACCTCTCATATGAGTTATACTAACCAATTTATAATATAATTAATATTTTAATCACATAGATCTTCTGTAAAATCATAACTCCTTAACCATGACTCCGATCTTAGTAGTTCTCGATCCCACGATCTCGTAGCAACGCGTACATTATTATTACACAGTATGTTCTTATGTTTGATGTGATGTTAATTTTGTCTATACCATGTCTATTTGTATTGCTACAACTAGCAATGAGGTCACGAGGATATGAAGAATCACCTTGGTAACTGGAATCTCAAGTGCCAGGCAAGTTGTGCCCTTGATCCACTTTTGTTACCCAATAATGTTCCTTATTATCACTTATTCATGCATAGGTTTAATTTGATGGGACCCAATAGGTCACCCTAGACTGTTTATCTTTTTACCTCGTTTTACCCCTGAATCATTGGGTAGTTATGCTATTGCTTACACGGTTTTTGGGTTAATATTTCATTATATCCATGTTCCTATTATTCTGTTATGTTATTTATGTTCATGATAAGATCATTATGTTAATGGGAACATGGAGAACCACCTGGGAAAATAGTGCTACCATAAGGGTTTAATGGGACGCCCTTGGCTGATTAATTAGGAAAGCTAGTGGATGACTACCTTACCCGAAAGGGGCAAGGGCAGTATGGGAATGTGGTCAGTATAGGGAGGTCCTTGGGTTGATTTTGCTGCGATGGCGGTCAGGCGAGGGATTCCTGCACTGGAGCTTCCTATAAACTGTAGCGGGTTTTCTGAAGCTAGTGGAATTTTGTAAAGGCCTCATAGTGCTACCCTGCCTCGCTTCCTTGGTAGAGGTGTATGGGATTCATGACCCCTTGGTAGATGGGTAACATGACTTGTGGGTAAAGATGCGCAACCTCTGCAGAGTGTAAAACTGGTATACTAGCCATGCTCACGGTCATGAGCGGCTCAGACACTCACATGATTAATTTATGGAAACCTAAACTCAATTTGCCATTTCATTGCATTAGGATTATTTTGTTATTACTTTTACTTATTTATTATGGTTTGGTATTTACTTACACTTAGTAACTGCTAATAAAACTTTGACCAACTTATAAAAGCAATGCTCAGCTTCAACCTTATTTTGTTGATCAGCCTTACACTTCACATGAACTCCCACCTTTGGTGAGTTCATGCATATTATTCCTCACAACTTGTTGAGCGATGAACATGTGTGAGCTCAACCCTTGCTGTCTCACACCCCCACAGGTCAAGGACAGGTACCACAGGATGAGTCACATGGAGGGTGCTGCGTTGTGTTCGTGAGAGGTCTAGGTCGTCATCTCCCAGTTGACTTTCTGGCGCCAAGGATAGATTTTAGATCCTGTTATATTTATCTTTTATTTTGTAAGACTTCCACTATGTAATAATTACTCTGATTATATTGTGACATTTATCTCTATACACTCTGTTATTATATATGTTGTATTCTTTGGCGCATGTATGAGATGCACCCGGCTTTGTCCCTTTTAAATCCGGGTGTTACAGAAGTGGTATCAGAGGAATCTTGACTGTAGGACGAAACCAAGATAGAAATGGACATAACCATTACCTACTTACCTTACTCTGATTCTTTCTATACTTTTCTTGATCATGTCTCACCTTCTGCTGTTCTACTCTGATTAACCTTACCTCTGCTACTCTGATTCTTTTCTAAACTTATCTTAATCATTTCTCATCTACGTCTGCTTCACTCTGATTATTCTTACCTTTTTCTTTCTAAAGACAAATGTGGACTTCACACTTTGAAATCTTGTGCCTAAAGTGACCTTTAGGAAAAGGAGACCTACTCCTAGGAACAAAAACAAAACTATTTTTATAGGTACCTATACGCTTGAGTGCTTGTTCTTATGAAATTTGTCTGATTTGGATCTTTGATTGAGTGTGATGAGTCATGGAGTAATGTCCACAATTACATCTACATATACGTATAGATATATAAAACTCATAAGATATTAAACAACTTAGAATTATCCTCCATTAAAATGTATCTATTTCATAGAGATCTCTCTTATCTTAATAGATTCTCTCTTACCTGGATAGATCCATTTTATCTTAAAAGATTCTCTCTGATCCTTAAAGACTCTTGAAAGGGAAATTTGCCCTTGGGCCCATTTCTAAAGTGTTTTGGTGATTGAGTGCCCAACACATTTTCTCTAAGTGCTAATTTGTGCCAAAGATTGAAGAAGTGCAAATCATATAACAAGGTACGTTTCTAGACTTAGTACATTGATTTGGGTACTAATGTATTATGTCTAAGTGCTAGAACAGGAGAAAAGCAATTGGAAAAGAGTTGGCTATGTACAACCCAACTCCTGCTTGGTCTGGGTGCACCGGACAGTGTCCGGTGCGCCAAACCAGCCTCCGGTGAACAGGCTGAAAGCACTCTAGGCCCCTGGTTGGTTTTAGTGATTAATGACAACGTAATGTTATATGTGACTAACGTGTGTTTTGTAGAGACAAATGGTAAGTTAGGTCGCATTACAGGTAGAAGTACTACAACGGTGAAAACAATCCCGGAGATAAGAACTCGAAGCGACGGCTAAAACGACGAAACAAAATGTGAAGGGACTACGGAGTCCGAGTGTTAAGGAGATGTGGACACTCGTGATTTAGTTAGGTCTTTTATTCTCTTTTAGCCGTACTATAAGAGGGTTATTGATGAGTAGTTTGACCAAGAGAGTTCTAGTGTAGTGTTGGTGCACATTCACACTCACATATAGTGCTAGGTGTCACTCTAGAACTTACACTCAAGTTAGAACGAAAACCAATTTGAAAAATAGCATATAAAGAAAATAGGGTTTCTGGCCTTGGGGCACCGGACTGTCCGGTGCACCCTCAGCCAGGTGGTACCGAGCTGGCCCTAGGGAAGGCTTTCTCCGAGCAGAAACCCGAGAGCGCCAGTTTCAGAAATGAAATTTTAGTGGCGCACTGGACAGTGCACCGGACTGTCCCGTGTGCACCGGACAGTGCCCTGTTCACTGTCCGGTGTGCCATCAGCCCAACGGCTAGCTGACAGAACTAAGCCATTGGAGTCGATCGTTGGCACACCGGTGGCGCACCGTTGGCGCACCAGTGGCGCACCGGACTGTCCGGTGCGCCCATGCGCAGAAGAGTGCTGGTAACGGCTAGTTGGTGGGTGAGGGCTATTTATACCCCTTCCACCCACCATATTCAATGTCTTGCTGCCCACATTAATTCCAGCACATTGCTAGAGCATTGCAAGCACCAAAAGCCTAGTGAGGAGATTAGAGAATCTTAATCCCGCATTTGTTCCTCATTAGCGCTAGCGAGAGCCACCTAAAGCACACACCACTTGCATTAGGCTTCTCTTGGTCAAGCGAAAGTCTACGGCTTGTTACTCTTGGTGATCGGCATCACCTAGATGGCTTGGTGGCGTTGGGAGCTCGGTGATCACCGTGAAGATCTTGTTGGTGACCCGACTCAAGTTTGTAATGCGGTCTCGAGGGATCCACCGCGCCGGAGTGGCAAAGGATCATCTCGTAGTGACCACTTGGTTCTTGCGAGGACCAAGGGGGAGCGATACCCTTGCGCGGGTGCTCCAAAGAGGACTAGTGGAGAGTGCCGACTCTTCGATACCTCGGGAAAATTGGAGGAGTCTTCTAAACCTTGCTTTACATTCCGCACTTAATTCAAGCACTTTACATTGTGTATTTGTTTAGCAAGTATTTGAAGTATTGTCTTAGCATTGTTGTATTTCTAGTATTATTTTCTTAGTGCTAGTTGTTGGGGTGAAGTTGGGCTCTTGCTTAGCTCTTGCTTAGGTTTTAATTAGTGTTGATTTTTAGAAAAGCCCAATTCACCCCCCCTCTTGGGCGTAGTTCTAGAAAAGGTGCCTTTGTTGTGTGACAATGAGAGTGCTGTTAAAATTGCTAATAATCCTGTACAACACTCTCGCACCCAAGCACATTGATATCCATCATCACTTCCTTAGAGATCATGTTGCTAAAGGAGATATCATTTTAGAAGGAGTGAGGTCGGAAGATCAATTAGCGGATATTTTCACTAAGCCACTGATAAGACCACTTTTGCTTGTTGAGGAATGAATTAAATATACTTGATCTCAGAAATTTTATTTAAGATGTCAAATGGTGTTGTCAAGCTTGCATTGCATATTTACATTTCTGTATTGTATCTAGGGCTTGTCTAACCTAGTTGAGATAACTGCCAAACAAAGCGTGTGAAAAAGCTTAACTCGGGATCAAACTTGACAAGTCTTAGTTTTAAGCTTTTAGTACTAAATTCCTACTTTTATGTAATTGTTGGTTCTTGAGATATGCATGAGGTACTGCACTTAGGGGGAGTATTCAAAACTCAAATCTTTCATGAAAACCCCTAGTGCAATGCCAAAATGCAAATCTCACCATTTGCCTATTTTCTCTAAAAATTATCTAGCATATGGCAAAATATTTTGAAAATTATGAGAAAATATATGAGGGTGCCAATACCTGTCCCAACAAGTGTTATTTTATGTGATTATAAGTTGGGATTTGGTTTGGTTGAAATCTAGATAGAAAATTCAAAAATTTCAAAACTTCCCTCTGTCTGGGCTCACCGGACAGTCCGGTGTGCACCAGACACTGCACTATGCATTGTCCGGTGCACCGGCCGCGCGCGCGCAAGAACTCCTTCTCCTGTGCGCTGTCCGGTGTACTGTGCGCTGTTCGGTGTGCACCGGATAGGCACTGTAGACTGTCTGGTGCGCCATATCGCGTTTTAAAAAATCGCCTCCAGCCCGAAGCCGAGCCAAAGGCTTTCTATTTCCTCTCTGGCTCTCTCATCTCTCTGGCGATTTGCTCCCCCTCGCCGGCGACCTCCCACTCACCGGCGACCACCGTGCTCCAGCGACCCTGTGCTCCTCTCCTGCCCTCGCTCGGTGAGCAGCCCCTTCTCCCTCTGTCTTTTCTCCCTCTCTGTTCCATTGGGCAGTGCTCTCCTTCCCACCTCTTGTGCCATTTTCAAATTCCTGTGAATTCCAGTGAATCCAAGTGGTGGAATGTGTTCCTATGTGCCCATTGAATATCCTTGTAGGTTCTCAGCTTCTTAGGGAGGGTTTCACAGCCTTAAATAGCTGTTTCACCGAAAACCCTCGCTCCTCCACTCGCACCCACTGCTACCACTCCACCACCCACTTCACCTGCTCCCGTCACTCCTGCGCCATCCACTACCTCAGCCATATCTACCACCTCCACTACTCCAGCTTCCACTGCTCCTTCCGCTCCCCTTTCCGCTCCACCTATCCCACCTGGCTCGATTCCGGGAGCGCGATGAGACTGAGGTGCGACCACTTGCTGCGGATCCCAGGTTGTTTGATCTTCAGCGTGCTACAGCGGCACGGGTACGTCGGTTCCGATACGTACTCGTGGAGTCTTGGTTACCTGCATAGAGAGACCCAACAGCAACAGATCCATTCAGCACCAGGATTCAGGAATCTTTCTACCGAGCATAGTTGTCAACTCATATTGCTCTGTGAGCGCACCGGCTCTTGGATCTCCCTGCCTTCCTGCTAGCAGGCCGGGTGCCGACTCTGAGGTTCACCTCTCCTATCTGCCTAGACTTCTCACTCTGTTGACTACCAGCGGCAGATATGTTGAGGAATGGGTTTGAGTTTTCTATTCTTTAGTATGGATAGACCCTGATCACCACTGGATGAGATTCCGATTTGAGTGAGAGGATGTTACCATTCATTGCCAGCCTGATTCGACATTTGTTTGGACTTCCCGAGTCATCGACTCGTCTTCACAGCTTGTGCTATGGCACCTCTGACCCTCCTCGTCGCCCTCACGGCGGAGTTGCTCCTGGTACAGCTCACGTCGTGGCTCTGTTCCGACCGCCCTTCTCAGATGGGTCGCGACATTCTCCGGCAGACTTCACCACAGCAGCAAAGTTTCTATACCGGCTTATGAGACAGACACTTCTACCGCGGATGGGATTATAGGGAGGCCACCACTCATATCCAACTCTGGCTCCTTGTGCCCTGGTTCTCTCACTCAGAGTTTGATGTCGTGGATTTCCTTATTTGTGAGATCGAGGACACCATACTGGATGGTCATACGTGCTCATCGACAGCTGCCTTATGCTCACTATCTGTGCCACATCTTTGCCTCAGCTGATTCGGCCCCCACAGTTCTAGGGCACACTTGAGCCTCACGCCTCGTCTTTGGGTCTTACCGTCCACCTCCTGAGGATCCTGTGCCAGCACCTGCTCCAGTATTTGGACACTCAGGCCGAGGATACTGCTCTTCATCAGTTCGAAGCTCAGGACGCATCAGTTGATGATGAAGATGATTTTGGGATTCCCCCTCCACCTTCGCCTCCTATGCCTCCACGCTCACATGATCATGAGGCTGGAAGTTCTAGTGCTACCCCCTGTTGCCCCTCCTGCCATTGACCCTGCTCTTGCTTCGATCCTCCAGACACTTACTCAGCAGTAGGCTCACTTGGCAGCCGAGCAGGCCCGTCAGGCAGCAGCCCACCAGCAGTTGTCTAAGAGAATGCTCTCGATGTTTTAGACAATTCAGGACAGGCAGGATTCTTTTGCAGCAGCAGCTTCTTCAGGACTGGGCTGAGAACAGGGCTTTTATGACTCTCATGCTTCAGCATTCTAGTGTATCGATTCCCCTAGTTCTGTCAGCACCGCCTCCACCTCTTCAGGCTCCTGTTGTGCCAGCTATTCAGCCCGGGACCCCCTCTCCCTACACTTGGTCCTTCGTCCTCTCCGCTCTGACCGGTCACCCTGGTTTTCACGTTGCCGGTCATTGGCTCCGTCAGCTCTCAGCCGCCAGTGCCACCAGCTCTGTTGTTACCACTGCCGTTTGTGGCGGTGTCTGTGACTTCTTCGGCTCCGGCAGCTCCTGCAGCGTAGCCCTCCGTCTGAGTCAGTACCAGCTCCAGCTTCTACAGCAGATCCTGAATCCGAGACTGACTCTGACCCCCCAGCTGGCGTTTGCTCTGCTGCCTCGACCGCGACCAAATGCGCCCCCGCCTCCTCCTCCCTCTTCTGATGTGTAGGTTCGGGTTTCCTTTGGTGTTTGACGCCAAAGGGGGAGAGATATGAGTAGTGAGAGCTAGGGGGAGTTTGGGAGTTAGTAGAGAGTCATTTTGAAAGTAATATATGTGCTTGCTACTCTCTGTACTAGCTGCTTCACTTTTGTATGATGCTTTTGGCTCACAAACTCTATTATATTACTCCGATGCTTATGTTGACTGTGTGTGTATTATGTTTTCACCTTATATTTTATCACTAGTTAGTCTTTTAGTTCTTGTTCATCGATTTGATTTCACTTTTATATGAACAAGAAACTTATGATGTGTATGCGCTCATTCTTATTATTTTTGGTACACACTCTTTCTGTCAAAGATTACTGAGTATAACTAAACTATCTTCTCTATTGACAGAAATTTCAAAACAAACTACTCTCACAAATCTTGTAGGGTTGTCATCAATCACCAAAAAGGGGGAGATTGAAAGCATCTAGGCCCCTGGTTGGTTTCAGTGATAAATGACAACGTAATGTTATATGTGACTAACGTGTGTTTTGTAGAGACAAATGGTAAGTTAGGTCGCCATTACAGGTAGAAGTACTACACCGGTGAAAACAATCCCGGAGATAAGAACTCGAAGCGACAGCTAAAACGACGAAACAAAATGTGAAGGACTATGGAGTCCGAGTGTCAAGGAGATGTGGACACTCGTGATTTAGTTAGGTCTTTTATTCTCTTTTAGCCGTACTATAAAGAGGGGTTGTCGATGAGTAGTTTGACCAAGAGAGTTCTAGTGTAGTGTTGGTGCACATTCACCACTCACATATAATGCTAGGTGGTCACTCTAGAACTTACACTCAAGTTAGAACGAAAACCGATTTGAAAAACAGCATATAAAAGAAAATAGGGTTTCTGGCCTTAGGGCACCGGACTGTCCGGTGCACCCTCTGCTAGGTGGGGCCGAGCTGGCCCTGGGGAAGGCTTTCCCCGAGCAAAACCCGAGAACGCCAGTTTCAGAATGAATTTTAGTGGCGCACCGGACAGGGCATCCGGACTGTCCGGTGTGCACCGGACAGTGCCTTTTCACTGTCCGGTTGTGCCATCAGCCCAACGGCTAGCTGTAAGAACTAGCCATTGGAGTCGACCGTTGGCGCACGGACTGTCCGGTGCGCCCATGCGCAGAAGAGTGCTCGTAACAGCTAGTTGGTGGGTGAGGGCTATTTATACCCCCTCCACCCACCATATTCAATGTCTTGCTGCCCACATTAATTCCAGCACATTGCTAGAGCATTGCAAGCACCAAAAGCCTAGTGAGGAGATTAGAGAATCTTAATCCCGCATTTGTTCCTCATTAGCGCTAGCAATAGCCACCTAAAGCACACACCACTTGCATTAGGCTTCTCTTGGTCAAGCGTTGGTGGCGTTGGGAGCTCGGTGATCACCGTGAAGATCTTGTTGGTGACCCGACTCAAGTTTGTAAGCGGTCTCGAGGGATCCACCGCGCCGGAGTGGAAAAGGATCATCTCGTAGTGAGCACTTGGTTCTTGCGAGGACCAAGGGGGAGCGATACCCTTGCGCGGGTGCTCCAACGAGGACTAGTGGAGAGTGCCGACTCTTCGATACCTTGGGAAAAATTGGAGGTCTTCTAAACCTTGCTTTACATTCCGCATTTAATTCAAGCACTTTACATTATGTATTTGTTTAGCAAGTATTTGAAGTATTGTCTTAGCATTGTTGTATTTCTAGTATTATTTTGTTAGTGCTAGTTGTTGGGGTGAAGTTGGGCTCTTGCTTAGCTCTTGCTTAGGTTTTAATTAGTGTTGATTTTTAGAAAAGCCCAATTCACCCCCCTCTTGGGCATCATGATCCTTTCACAGGCCACTCTCGGGACTCGATGGCGGCGTACGACTATAATTCACCGGACTGTCCGGTGGTGCACCGGACTGTCCGTGAGTCGTCTGCGGTGAAGTCGTCGCTCTCGGGAAACGTTCAACGCGTACGACTAAAATTCACCGGACTGTCCGGTGGTGCACCGGACTGTCCGGTGGGCCAACGGTCGACTGCGCCAACGGTCGGCCGCGCAATCTTCGCGCGACGCGTGGGCGCCCAACGGTCGGCAGGGGCACCGGACAGTGTCTGATGTGCCAACTGCCACAAATATGCAACGGTCGGATGCGCTTGAAAAGGAAGGAGATTGCGCACCGGACAACTACAGGGACTGTCCGGTGGCACACCGGACTGTCCGGTGCGCCACCCGATAGAAGGCAAGATTAGCTTTCGAAGAATGCCTCTAACGGCTCCTAGCTGCCTTGGGGCTATAAAAGGGACCCCTAGGCGCATGGAGGAGTAACCCCAGCATACTTTGAGCATTCTAAGTCTTCCACACTCCATCTTCGCGCACTTGATCGACCGTGTTAGTGATTTGAGCTCCGTTCTTGTAGTGAACTCGTTGTGCTTCATTTTGAGCTCAAGTCTTGGCTTGTGTGTGTGTGTATTGCTGCAGATTTGTGTGTGTTGCTTCCCATCCTTACTCTTGTGCTTTCACCGTGATCTTTATTGTAAGGGCGAGAGACTGCAACTTGTGGAGATTCCTCGCAAGTGGGAAAAGAGAAAAGCAAAGAAAAGCCGTGGTATTCAAGTTGATCATTGGATCACTTGAAAGGGGTTGAGTGCAACCCTCGTCCATTGGGACGCCACAACGTGGAGGTAGGCAAGTGTTATACTTGGCCGAACCACGGGATAAACCACTGTGTCTCTTGTGTTGTCTTTCTGTGTGATTACTGTGATTCGCAAGAGCTCGCTCTATAGCCACTTGGTTTTATCGTACTAACACTTAACCAAGTTTTGTGGCTAGTAGTTGTTGAATTTTTATAGGATCACCTATTCACCCCCCTCTAGCTCTCAATTGATATCAGAACCGTTCTCTTCACGTAAGGGACTAATCGCCCAAAGAGATGGATCCTAAGGGAAAGGGGATGGTGGTCAATGATAAGGAGAAGGAGTCCATCTTCAACGAGGCAAGGGACGACAAGCCCACTGACTCTGGCTCGAGTTATAAGAAGAAGGACGAGAAGAAGAAGATGCGCATCAAGAAGATCGTCTACTACGACAGCGACGAGTCTTCTTCCCCCAAGAGACGACGACTACGACGAGAAAAAGAAACCGGTTAACTCAAATTTTTCATTTGATTATTCTCGTATTCCGTATAATTCCAATGCCTATTTGCTTTCTATTCCTCTTGGTAAACCTCCACACTTTGATGGAGAGGACTACGCTTTTTGGAGTCACAAAATGCGTAGTCACCTTTTCTCTCGCCATCCTAGTATTTGGGAGATAGTTGAGAATGGAATGCAATTTGATAGTACGGATAACCCTGTATTCTTTAACGAACAAATTCATAAGAATGCACAAGATACCACTGTTTTGTTAGCATTGTTGTGCAGGGATGAATATAACAAGGTGAGCGGCTTGGACAACGCCAAGCAAATATGGGACACCCTCAAGATATCGCATGAGGGAACGACGCCACCATGATCACCAAAATGGAGTTGGTGGAAGGCAAGCTAGGAAGGTTTGCCATGATCAGGGGAGAGGAGCCAACGCAAACGTACAACAGGCTCAAGACCCTGGTCAACAAGATCATGAGCTATGGAAGCACGAGATGGATGGACCACGACGTCGTCCGACTTATGCTCAGGTCTTTCACAGTTATTGACCCTCATCTTGTGAACCTCATCTGTGAAAATCCTAGGTACACAAAGATGACGCTCGAGGAGATACTCAGAAAATTTGTGAGCGGGCGAATGATGGTCAAG
>JAOPSE010000012.1:26193386-26254165 GCA_029449295.1 Zea luxurians
AAAGAACACGAACACACTCTCTCACAAGTCACTAAATGGTTGAGATGAATTCTAGGTTTGGAGAAGGTTTGATCTTTGGAATGTGCCTTGGATTGAATGCACTAGCTCTTGTATTGAATGTGATCTCTGAAAAATTTGGATGCCAAAGGATGTGGTGGTTGGGGGGGTATTTATAGCCCCAACTACCAAGTAGCCGTTTGGCCAAGGCTGCTGGCGATGGGCGCACCGGACACACGCTGTTCAGTGTCCGGTGCGCCGCCACGTCAGCCAACCGTTAGGGTTCAGAGCTTGGTCGACCGTTGGAGCTTTGTCTTCTTGCGCACTGGACAATCCGGTGCCCCTCTGACTTTGCTGCTCTGACTTCTGCGTGACACTGTTCACAACTGTAGCACTTTGCAGAGTCGACCGTTAGTGTTGGGTAGCCGTTGCCCGCTGGCTCACCGGACAGTCCGGTGGCACACCGGACAGTCTGGTGAATTAAAGTGGAGCTCGCCTTCGTTTTCCCGAGAGTGGCTGGTTCAATCTTGTACGGTCATGGTGCACCAGACACTGTCCGGTGGCACACCGACAGTCCAGTGCGCCATACTTCAGCACACTCAAGTCCTTTGCTCCGTTTCAAATTGAGTCCCTAACTTGAATCTTTTATTGGTTTATGTTGAACCTTATGCACCTGTAATACATGAATTCTAGACAAACTAGTTAGTCCACGTGTTTGCGTTGGTCATCAACCACCAAAATTAATTATAGGAAATGGTTAACCCAATTTCCCTTTCAGTGCTCTAAGGGCCAAACCTAGGGCCTGGAAGCCAGGTGGTTGTAGCCTCCTGGTGCTCCTTAAGATACCATCTCCACCACATACGCTCTAGCTAGGTTAGCTGCATAGCATCGGGTGATTGAGATAAGACTTTGGTCCTTCATGTTATTGCAAGGGTGATATTGCGGTAAAAAATTAACATGGTTGAGATCGCAAGCAAACCTTTGAACACGATGCAGTACGTGCGGCTACCAACTACGTCGTGGTAGATGGTATGGGGCGTTATTGTAGCCCCAACCAAAGATATAGTCATACCCGCAAGCACTATACGGTGTGTGCACTATAGAGACTACCAACTATGTTTTTGGCTCGACAGCTGTTGTTACTTCGTTGCATGTGTGTGCACGAGCAGTCAAACGGCTAACCCGCAATCTGCCACTAACACCCTATTTGAAACATCTAAAGATAATAGTTAGCTGCTAAAATTAGTAGTAGAGTTCTAAACACCTTCAGCTGATAACCCAATTAATTGTTAGTTAACTCAGCTAACAATTTGTTAGCTCTAGAGTCATCTCACATGAAGAAAATATACGGGGAGGAAGGATGGGGAAAATCACATGTAGCGTGTTTATGCCAAATACCCAAGCAGGCCCAAACAGTTTGGTTGTGGCGCAATAGGCCCATTGATAACAGTGTTGTGCGAGCCATTGTAATTGTAAGTGGGGCAAGAGTATTGCGAGACCGTGACAACCGAGTCTGCGTCATGGCCGCCACCGTGTACAGGAGGGAACGAGGCTCGCGGTGTTTCGGCCGGAAGCTCGATAGTGGAGACATCGGGGAGCGTATGAGAGGAGCCGAAAGCGGAACACCACTTGTGCGTGGAGAAGACCTGTGGCTCTCTACGGAGTTATTGGACCATGGTGCTTGGCCCTTGCATAGGCTATCCTTTGCGTAAGGGCACCAACGAGGATTAGTCGGGACCTTACGTGGTTCTGGATTACCTTGGTAAAAATACCGACGTCGTCCACGAGAGTTTGCTATCTCTACTTGCACTTTACCTTGCGCATTTATATTAAGTACTTAAGTTTCGATCTCTCCTTTCTAGTTAGAATATTTAGTATTGAAACTTAGGCTTTGCGTTAGAGATAGCAACACTTAGACAAAGTCTAGTTTGCACATTCTAAATTGATTATTTGCGTAGGTTTTGCTCTAGGGATTTAATTATGGCCTAGTTTAGAAAGAAGTTTTTAGAAGTCCTAATTTACCCCTCTTAGGCGTCACCATTTCCTTCACTCTTATATCTTTGTGTCTCCTATGATTGTGATTCTACTCTTAGACTACACTCGGTAGCAAAGAGTTCTTAACACATTATGTGGATATTTGCTCTTTGCTCTTCCCATGAGTTCGCAAAGTAAGAAGTTCTATCCCTCGAACACCTTTTTATCCTCTCTTGCAAAAAGCACAACACACAAGAAAAAGAAACATCCTAGCTAAGGTTGATCGCCAGAGATAAACCGATGAGATGTCACAAAAGATTGCAGCAGACTTAAAAGTCACCGAAAGCAGATGGATTAATCACTTGTGCAAAAACACACCTAGAAAAAATACAGGGAGTAGACCTCGCCGCCGATGCCACGGGCGAGAACGCAGGCCACGTCGCCACCTACCAGCACGTCTCGTCCAATAGAAAAAACTGAAATACATATGAGGTCTGGCCACAAGCAGCAAGGCAGCCGCTGTGTAAGGCACAACACAATATTGGCCATGTTGAGGCCAGCCACCCTCGCCCGCGTGCAAGGGAGCCGGCCACGCATGCAGGCACCGCCGCCGCGAGCCACAGCCACCGCCATCAAGCGCAAAGTCATAGGCCATGAACATGTAGAAGAGAGAGAAGGAGATGGTAGCACTGGCAAGTCTAGGCGCCACAGCAAGCAGACCGTGTCTCCCACTGTGCACAGGCAGGGCCACCCCACCAATAGGCCACGCCACCACCACAGCTCACATGAGCTGCCACCCACGGACAGGCACACGAGCATCCGATGCCATGCCGCATAGGCATGCGGGCGAGCGATGGGCCGAACTCGCGGGCAAGCACCGTTGCCGCTGGCCGGCCACGTCGGTGGGCGACACTACCGGTCGAGCTTGCAAGCTTGGCCGTTGGCCGGGCGCGCGTGCACCGGCGCCGCTAGCCAAGCTCCGCAACATCGGAGGCTGGCTGGCGTGGTAGCCGCCACCATAGCCTCGAAGACAAGCAGGGGCGGTAGTAGCCGTTGTCTCCTACCCATCCGTTGAGCAGAGAAAGGAGTGGAAGAAAGAAAAAAATGAGGAGGGTTTGGAAACCTAAAAACACTTTAGAATGGGCTTTCTTGGGCCGAAATTTGGAGGCATCACTCTGATTTTTTAACCTCTTGAGTTATAGAAAATGTTTAAGAATAATTATGAAAATGATGAGAACAATTTTTAGGCAATATAAAGAAATTGGGATCTAAATTATTTCCTATTTATGTATTTGTATATTGTACTATTTACTTAGCATGTTATTATAATTTTTCCTTAAGCATTTGAATTATGATTTTTGTAATCTTTGCACATTTGCTATTTTCTATAGTGCAATAGAAAATCACTAGGGGTCCGTTTGTTTCCCTTCATTTTGAGGAATTGGAATTTAACTAATTGAGTATGTTATTTTTTTAGAATATGACATTCCACAACTTTCTAAAGTGTATATATAAGCCAATCTCAAATTCATGGAGTGAGAGATAAAAATTAATTATATAGATTTACATGCTACTTTTCTAATGTACAATTTATAGTATGTTCTTCTACTTACTTCTTTATAACATAAATGTGGTGTATAACTATCTCTATCATATGATTTAGGATAACATATAAATACATTACATAGATAAATATATTAACTCAATTAGTTTTGTCTAAATTATAATTATTAGAAAAGAATTCAATTCCAACTAAACAAACGGGGCCTAGAAGTAATTTTTCTTATTTTATAGACGTATATTTAAATAGTGATGTATTTTTAGAAGGCATATAATACTTTTAAATTTACAAGAAGTAAATCCTAAATGACATTATGGAAAAGTCTACAAGGATATCACAAGAAGCACATTAAAAGTTGCTATTGTACATATGACATGAAATATATTGCATGTTGTGCATATCACTAGAAGCACTTTGCATATTTTGGAAGTCCTACATGAAGTAATGGACCTATTTTTTTCAAAAGTACATAGAACATTTTTTAATGTATGGATAAGTATATCCAAAATATCCAAAAAACAAGAAGTGTTTTTGGAAATTATGACGATTGAAAAGGAACTACAATTACAAGAAGCATTGATGATGGCATAAAAGGATCATGGGATTGAAGGTAATTTTATGGTATTATTTATTACCTTTTATGCAATTCATTTATAAAATTCCTAGTGCAATTATTTATAAAATTTTCATGAGAAACAAATCATATACCACTCACCGGATCGCAAATATCTTGTATATATTTCAAATACAGAAACATGAGCAATTTTAAGTGTTGTATCCACAAGACATAAGAATACACCATCGTTGTTGACTAGTAGTGACAAGAAGTCGATCAAGGTGTGGCATATAATTATCGTTGATTTAAAATCATCGACTTCTACGTCGATCAATCAATATGCACAAGTCTCATATGTGAATGTATGGTCGAAAATTCTCTTGACCTAGTTGAAAATATTGACAAGAAGTCCAGCCCTTGCATATAAACAGCAGTGACCATTCATAACCCTAATAGATCATCTTGTTGCTTCTAATGAACATAACCTTTTACCACAGTTGCATCATTGCATGCAAGAATAATATCCAATTGTGGTCATATGAATTGTCAAATGAAGGTACACAGACTTGGATTATTTCAATGTAAGTTTATTGTCAAACATGCAAGAAGAAAAGTCATTGACACTATGAATGGACCCTCATGAAGAGGTACCCACTTACCCCTAGCCGTATAAAAACCACATGAAGTGGATCGAAGAGGAAAAATACTCCAAACAATAGTATTTAAATTGAAGTAAACATTTGTTTAACATCTCTCGCATCTATTCTAGAATTGTGATTATAAATATTGCAAGAATTAAAAAACCCGTGAAGAGTAGGTCTATTTGGCAAATAATTGTTGACTCTTGAAGGAAAGGTCATATTTTTCTCATCAGTATATATGAATCTTTACTTAGTATATATTTTGAAGTATAATCGATATTTATTTCCCCTTTATGAAACCTTGCATTTATTTGATTACTATGAAGCATGAAAGTAACATAGAAGCATATGGATCATCTCTTGATTACTATGAAAAGTATCTAATTGATATAAAAACATCGAAATAGATATCAGCACAAAAGAAATTTAAGGAGAGTGCATCCAAGCGGACCACGACACTATAATGTCATTCCTCGAGCATTTATTTTACATTATGTGCATTGAAAGAACCTTGCATTCCAAAAAAAAGTATCGAAATCGTACGTGCTCGACTAGTGCTGAGGTCATCTAGGTGCGATCAAATGTGAAGGCTAGGCGAATGGTAAACAAAAAAAGATGGCCCTCTAGGCCTACTAGTGCGTACTATACGTACCTTCATGTACTGTATCGGTTTCTCCATTAGATTGACGTGCAGAAATAGTAGAGCTAGCAAAACAAAGTCCAAGTCATTTTTACGTGGTCAAGTGAGAGCACCTAGAGGGGTGAATAGGTGATCCTGCAATAATCAACTCTAAACAACACAAACTTGGTTTATAATGAGTGTTAGTGGAAGCTAAAACCAAGTTAGTATGAGTAGAGATGGAGAGAGGAGAACTCTTCACTTGATTGCTCCTTTTAAATGTGTATCAAACTTAGGAGCAATAATCCAAGTGAATATGAGAACTCTATAAGATAATAATCACAATAAAGTAAATAGACAAGAGACACGACGATTTTATCCATTGGTTTGACCAATGCCTATTCTATGTTGTGGTGACCTTCTTTGGTCAAGGGTGAAAGTTTCCTAGAGGTGGTGAATAGGCGAAACCTGAGATTTATAACTTTAAACACACACTACAAGTCAGGATTAGCGTTAGAATTAAATTCAAGTTCAAAGAGAGGGAAAACAAATCAACCAAGAAATAAGGCGAATGAACACGATGATTTATTTACTGAGGTTCGGTTCCAAAGAACCAAGTCCTCGTTGAGGAGGTCACAAAGACCGGGTCTATTTCAACTGTTTTCCTCTCTCAAATGGTCACTTAGACCGAGTGAGCCTTCTTCCTTAATCTCACGGGTCACTTAGACCCCGCAAGGACCACCACACAATTGGTGTCTCTTGCCTTGCTTACAAAGCACTTGAGAATAAGAATGGAAAAGAAAAAGGCCAAGCCAAGCAACAAGAGCAACAAAAGAACACTAGAGATCCTCTCACAAGTCCTAATGCACTAGAGTTGATTTGGGGACTTTGAGTGGATCGATCGCTTTGATTGTGTCTTGGAGTGGAGTCTTTTGCTCTTGTATTGAATGCAATATTCAGAATGCTTGGATGGATATGAATGAGGTGGTTGGGGTATATATAGCCCCCAACCACTTCCATAGCCGTTGGGGAGGCTGCTAGCGATGGGCGCACAGGACAGTCCGGTGCGCCACCGGACAGGTACTGTGCGCTGTCCGGTGCGCCGCCACGTCAGCTATCCATTAGGGTTCTAGAGCAGTTGACCGTTGGCGCCTTTGTCTTCTTGCGGCACCGGACAGTCCGGTGCCCCTCTGACTTCGCTGCTCTGACTTCTGTGCGATATTGTTTACAACTATAGCACTTTGCAGAGTTGACCGTTGGCACAGTTAGCCATTACTCCGTTGGCACACCGGATAGTCCTGTGAATTATAGCGGAGGGCACCTTCATTTCCCGAGAGTGGCTGGTTCATCTTTGTACGGTCATGGTGCACTGGACATTGTCCGGTGTGCCATACTTCAGCACACTCAAGTATTTTGCTCTGTTTCAAATTGAGTCCCTAACTTGAATCTTTTATTGGTTTGTGTTGAACCTTATGCACCTGTAATACATGAATTCTAGACAAACTAGTTAGTCCACGTGTTTGCGTTGGTCATCAACCACCAAAATTAATTATAGGAAATGGTTAACCCAATTTCCCTTTCAAAGGGTTGCACTCAACCCCTCTCAAGTGATCCATAGATCAAACTTGAGTATCATGGTTTTCTTCCTTATATCAAATTCCCTTTGTGAGGAATATCCACAAGTTGGAGTCTCTCACACCATATACAAATGATTTTAATCAAAACCAGAGTAAGGAGAAAGTAGAAACACACACAAGAACTCAACCACAACAACAACACATACACAAGTCAAGAAGAGAGCGCAAGAATCAAAACCGCAGAGTCATAGCTCAAGAAGGCGCTCAAATCTCTATTTAATGAATTAGTAGCGTGGCCACGGAGTCTCGGAGTTGTAGTATGTTCAAAGTATGCTTGTGTATAGCTCCAAGGCGCCTAGGGGTCCTTTTATAGCCCCAAGGGACTTATGAGTTGTTGGAACTCCATTTTGAAGGCCCTGGTTTCCTTTTGCTCGTGGGTGCACCGGACTGTCCGGTGCACACCAGACACTGCACAGTCACCGATTCCCTTCCTTAATCTGCCCCGACCGTTGCCAGTCGTTGGTCACTTGGCACACCAGATAGTCCGTTTCAAATTGAGTCCATAACTTGAATCTTTTATTGGTTTGTGTTGAACCTTATGCACCTGTAATACATGAATTCTAGACAAACTAGTTAGTCCACGTGTTTGCGTTGGTCATCAACCACCAAAATTAATTATAGGAAATGGTTAGCCTAATTTCCCTTTCAATCTCCCCCTTTTTGATGATTGATGCCAACACAAACCAAAGCAAATATTAAGTGCAGAAATGTAACTAGTTTGCAATTGAGATGTCAGTGCATAGGTTACTTGGAATTAAACCAATTTAAAGTCTTACTAAGTATGAATGGATTGCTTTGTTTTGTTTAACATTTTGGACCACTTTTGCACCACATGTTTTGTTTTTGTAAATCTTTTTGGAAAATCTTTTCAAAATCCTTTTGCAAATAGTCAAAGGCATATGAATAAGATTGTAAGTAGCATTTTCAAGATTTGAAATTTCTCCCCCTGTTTCAAATGCTTTTCCTTTGACTAAACAAAAGCTCCCCTGAATGAAATTCTCCCCTTAGCTTTCAAGAGGGTTTTGAAATAGATACTAATTTGAAAATTCATACCAATTTGAAATTTCCTTGAATACCAATTGAAAAAACAAAAAAACAAACATTTGTGAATATGAAAGTTCCATATGCCCGGGAAACAGGATCTAGATGTCGTCGAGAGGGGGTGAATAGGCGAATAATAATTATCACTTTAAAACTGGAAATTCTTACTCTACTCGAAGGCTGGATCGCAGTGGAATGAAAGACCCTTCGAGTAGGTTGCAGCGGAATTGAAGTTCCTGTCTTAAAATACCCTGCACTTCAAAGATAGCTTGTACCACATACAAATATTGAAGTGCAAGTATAACCAGCAAATAAGATAGAGAAACAGCACACAACACAGAGCAGAGCACACAGACACAGGGATTTATCCCAAGGTTCGGCCAAGCCTGAAATGCTTGCCTAGTTCCCGTTAGAGTTAGCCACACCTTGGCTTGGAGTCTATCTCAACTCCTTCCTCTGTTTGCTCAGGTCTGTCAGTGCGACAGATAGAGCCTTCCACTATGTTGATTTCAGCTACAGCGATGTCGTGGCTGCTTACAATCTTCTAGACATCACTCCGGCAGAGTAACAAAAATACGCTCAAGATTTTGCTCTAGCTCTTAGCAACACTTCCCCTCTCTCTAAAGGCTTATAACTTCGCCTTTACATAAACTAGAGTGATACACAAGAGAGGGAGAGAAAGAATTGATCCCAATGATGTATGGACTTGTTGGCTGCTCTTGTGTACTTGTTGGAGGCGCCTAGGGGTCCCTTTTATAGTCCCAAAGGGCCTAGGAGCCGTTGGAGCTTCATTTGGAAGCTTCCAGCCTTTCCTGGTTGCGGGTGCACCGGACTGTCCGGTGGCGCACTGGATAGTGAATAGTAACGGATCTGATTGACATTTTCCTTCTCTAGAAGAGCTAGCCATTGGTGCACCGGACATGTTACTATTCACTGTCATGTGCACCGGACATGTTACTATTCACTGTCCTGTGCAACGGACAGAGTAACTATTCACTGTCCTATGCACCGGACATGTTACTATTCACTGTCCTGTGCACCAGACATGTTACTATTCACTGTCCTGTGCACCGGGCAGTTACTATTCACTGTCCTGTGCACCAGCCAACAGCACACTAAGTGCTTTTTCCTTCATTCTTTCTCCGTTTGACTTCAACTTTTGGGAGGATTTTTCTAAGACTTAAACAAACACATTTGTCAGGGACCATAATTAGGGGTACCCTCAAGACCCCTAAATCTCAGCTGGTAACCCCCATCAGCACAAAGCTGCAAAGGCCTGATGGGTGCGATTAAATCAAGGATCGGTCCATTCAAGGGACACGATCGTGCCTCGCTCGAGCCTAGCCTCGGGCAGGGGAAGCCGACCCCAGAGAACCTACGTCTCGCCCGAGGACCCCCCCTCCAGCAACGGGCACACTGTCAGCTCGCCCGAGGCCCAGTCTTCACCGAGAAGCAACCTTGGCCACATCGCCACGCTGACCGACCAAATCGCAGGGGCATTTAATGCAAAGGTGGCTTGACACCTTTATCCTGACGCACGCCCACCAGTCGACAGAGCTGAAGTGACCGCAGTCACTTCACCGCTCTACTGACCGGTCTGACAAGAGGACAGCGCCGCCTGCGCCGCTCCGACTGCCGAGCCACCCGACAGAGTGAGGCTGATAGCAGCTAAGGCCGACCTCGGGCGTCATAGGAAACTCCGCCTCGCCCGACCCAGGGCTCGGACTCGGGCTCAGCCCCGGAAGACGGCGAACTCCGCCTCGCCCGACCCAGGGCTCGGACTCGGGCTCAGCCCCGGAAGACGGCGAACTCCGCTCCGCCCGACCAGGGCTCGGACTCGGGCTCAGCCCCAGAAGACGGCGAACTCCGCTCCGCCCGACCCAGGGCTCGGACTCGGGCTCAGCCCCGGAAGACGGCGAACTCCGCTCCGCCCGACCAGGGGCTCAGACTCGGGCTTAGCCCCAGAAGACAGCGAACTCTGCTCCGCCCGACCCAGGGCTCGGACTTGGGCTCAGCCCCGAAAGACGGCGAACTCCGCCTCGCCCGACCCCAGGGCTCGGACATGGGCTTAGCCCCGGAAGACGACGAGCTCCGCCTTGCCCTACCAAGGGGCTCGACCTCGACCTCGACCTCGGAGGAGCCTCCACCTCGCCCAGCCTAGGGCATGGACCGACCACGTCAACAGGAAGCGCCATCATTACCCTACCCCGAGCTGACTCGGGCTACGGGGAACCAGACCGGCGTCCCATCTAGCTCGCTCCACCATGCGAGTAATGATGGCGCCCCGCATGCCCTGTGACGACGGCGGCTCTCAGCCCCCTTACGGAAGCAAGAGGACGTCAGCAAGGACTCGACAGCCCCAACAGATGTCCTCCCGCCAGGCTCCAGCACTCCTCCGATAGCCACGACACCACGCGAACTGGGTGCCAAGACCTCCCCGGCTGCCACGATGGCATGTACTTAGGGCGCTAGCTCTCCATCGACACGTTAGCACACTGCTACACTCCCCATTGTACACCTGGATCCTCTCCTTACGCCTATAAAAGGGAGGACCAGGGCCCTCTTACAGAGGGTTGGTCGGCCCGCGCGGAGAAGGACGGGACGGCGCTCGCGCAAGGCCGCTCGCTCCCACTCCCGCGTGGACGCTTGTATCCCCCTACTGCAAGCGCACCCGACTCAGGCGCGGGGCTAACACGAAGGCCACAGGATCCACTCTCTCACGCCTGCCTCCCTCCAGCTGCCTCCTTCCCCCCTTCGCGTTCCGCCTCGCGTCGACCCATCTGGGCTGGGGCACGCGGCGACGATTCACTCGTCGGTCCAGGGACCCCCGGGTTTCGAAACACTGACAGTTGGTGCGCCAGGTAGGGGCCTGCTGCGTGTTGACGAACAGCTTCCCGTCAAGCTCCAGATGGGCAGTCTCCAGCAACCTTTCCAGCCCGGGACGGTGCTCCGTTTCGGGAATCTTGAGTTCATGCCCCTCGACGGCAGCTACGACATGATACTCCTTCCCCCGCCGTGCGACAGCGACAATGGCGGTCGACAACCCGCTCGTCGGCGGGGAAATCGACGACGCCTTCCCCACGTGGTGGAAGGACGACATTCAAGCTTGTCCCGTCCCCTCCCCCGCCGACGGAGGAGGAGGCGGGGCAACCAAGGCCAAGTGGGAAGCGGCACCTCGTTGGCTGTCGAGCGAGTCGACGGCGCCGACGCCCCAACGGAGGGCGCGTCGGGCATCGATCTCGCGTCTGAGACGAAGACGAGCGCCACCTCCCCGCAACACGCCAATCTCAAGCAAACGCACGACGCCAGCACGCTCGCGAAGGACTTGCTGGGCGTCACCCTCGTACCTGAGAAAACGGTGCAGTCAGTCCCAGACGCGACCTCGTCACTGACCGTCGACCGAAAGGTACCGACCGATTCCCATCTCGTGTTTTTTGGATTCGGCCTCGACCCACCAGGCGACCCCGCTTCGGTGGGCACTCTCATAGAGACGAGTCCAAACCTTCTGGGGTATCATGTGCGGTCACCCTGGGACCTACTGACGGTCGACTCGACCTATGAGCCCTTAGGGTCCGAGGAAGATGGCGAGCCCGACCCCTGTTGGGATTTCTCCGAACTTGGTAACCCCAGTGCCGTGCGGGACTTCATGACCGCATGTGACTACTGCCTTTCCGACTGTTCCGATGGCAGCCGCGGCCTCGACAACAAGGACCGTGGCCCAAGTCGTGAATATTTCCACGTCGATCTAGGGGGTCCCGGCGAAGGCAACCATCTTGGTATGCCGGAAAATGGTGATCCCCCTAGGCCTGTGCCTCGCATTGACATCCTTTGGGAGCTAGCTGTGGTCCCCGTTCCGGCGGGGGTCCTGACCCACAGCTCAAGCAAATCCGCGAGAGGCAGGCCAGGCTCGACGAGGGAGCAGGAACGCTTGTGCCGATCCGCTGGGACATCGGGCAGGAATGGGCGGTCCAACCCCCGGCCGGAGAAGCGTGTCATCTCCCCCAGGACATCCAGCACCGCATCGCCGACGACGTCAGGGTGAGGCCGCCGCCGGATTCCAGCGGAGTCGGCCAAAACCTGGCTGCAGCGGCAATACTCCTCCGCGCGATGCCGGAGCCATCAACCACCAAGGGGCGGCGTATCTAGGGAGAGCTCAAGAATCTCCTGGAGGACGCCGCGGTCTGATGGGCCGAAAGCTCTGCCTCCCGAAGGCAGGGGTTCCCCTCGGAACATCGCGCCGCGCCATACGACAGGCACCATACGACGGCGGCTACCACCCCAGGCGTGGGGGACGCTACGACAGCGGGGAGGATCGGAGTCCTTCGCCCGAACCACCCAGTCCGCAGGCTTTCAGCCGCGCCATACGACGGGCACCATTCCCGACCCGGTTCCGAACCTCGACTACTATCACAAAGTACTCGGGGGAGACGAGACTGGAACTATGGCTCGCGGACTATCGGCTGGCCTGCCAACTGGGTGGAACGGACGATGATAACCTCATCATCCGCAACCTCCCCCTGTTCTTCTCCGACACCACTCGAGCCTGGCTGGAGCACCTGCCCCCGGGGCAGATCTCCAACTGGGATGACCTGGTCCAAGCCTTTGCCGGCAATTTCCAGGGCACGAACGTGCGCCCTGGAAACTCCTGGGATCTCCGAAGCTGCCGCCAGAAGCCAGGAGAGTCTCTCCGGGACTACATCCGGCGATTCTCGAAGCAGCGCACAGAGCTGCCCAACGTCACCGATTCAGATGTCATCGGCGCGTTCCTCGCTGGCACCACCTGTCGCGACCTGGTGAGCAAGCTGGGTCGCAAGACCCCCACCCGGGCGAGCGAGCTGATGGACATCGCCACCAAGTTCGCCTCTGGCCAGGAGGCGGTTGAGGCCATTTTCCGGAAGGACAAGCAGCCCCAGGGCCGCCCACCGGAAGATGCTCCCGAGGCGTCAACTCAGTGCGGCGCCAAGAAGAAGGGCAAGAAGAAGTCGCAAGCGAAACGCGACGCCACCGACGCGGACCTTGTCGCCGCCGCCGAGCACAAGAACCCTCGGAAACCTCCCAGAGGTGCCAACCTCTTCGACAAGATGCTCAAGGAGCCGTGCCCCTATCATCAGGGGCCCGTCAAGCACACCCTTGAGGAGTGTGTCATGCTTCGACGACACTTCCACAAGGTCGGGCCACCCGCGGAGGGTGGCAAGGCCCTCGACGACGCAAAGGAGGAAGATCACAAGGCAGGAGGGTTCCCCGAGGTCCGCGACTGCTTCATGATCTACGGCGGGCAAGTGGCGAACGCCTCGGCTCAGCACCGCAAGCAAGAGCATCGGGAGGTCTGCTCGGTAAAGGTGGCGGCGCCAGTCTACCTAGACTGGTCCGACAAGCCCATCACCTTCGACCGGGCCGACCATCCAGACTACGTGCCGAGCCCGGGGAGATACCCACTCGTTGTAGACCCTATCATCGGCAACGTCAGGCTCACCAAGGTCCTCATGGATGGAGGCAGCAGCCTCAACATCATCTACGCCGAGACCCTCGGGCTCCTGCGGATCGACCTGTCCTCGGTCCGGACGGGCGCTGCGCCTTTCCACGGGATCGTCCCCGGGAAGCGCGTTCAACCCCTCGGACAACTCGACCTACCCGTCTGCTTCGGGATGCCCTCCAACTTTCGAAAGGAGACCCTCACGTTCGAAGTGGTCGGGTTTCGAGGAACCTACCACGCAGTGCTGGGGAGGCCATGAAACGCCAAGTTCATGGCTGTCCCCAACTACACCTACCTCAAGCTCATGATGTCGGGCCCCAACGTGGTCATCACCATCGGGCCCACGTACCGACACACATACGAATGCGATGTGGAGTGCATGGAGTACGCCGAGGCCCTCACCGAATCCGAGGCCCTCATCACTGACCTGGAGAGCCTCTCTAGGGAGGCGCCCAACATGAAGCGCCACGCCGGCAACTTCGAACCAGCGGAGACGGTCAAGTCTGTCCCTCTCGACCCCTGCAACGACGCCTCCAAGCAGATCCGGATCGGTTCCGAGCTCGACCCCAAATAGGAAGCAGTGCTCGTCGACTTTCTCCGCGCAAACGCTGACGTTTTCGCGTGGAGTCCCTCGGACATGCCCGGCATACCGAGGGAAGTCGCCGAGCACTCTCTGGATATCCGAGCTGGGGCCCAACCCGTGAAGCAACCTCTGCGCCGATTCGACGAAGAAAAGCGCAGGGCCATAGGCGAGGAGATCCACAAGCTACTGGCGGCAGGGTTCATCAAAGAGGTATTCCATCCCGAATGGCTTGCCAACCCTGTGCTTGTGAGAAAGAAAGGGGGGACATGGCGGATGTGTGTAGACTACACTGGTCTAAACAAAGCATGTCCGAAGGTTCCCTACCCTCTGCCTCGCATCGATCAGATCGTGGATTCCACTGCTGGGTGCGAAACCCTGTCTTTCCTTGATGCCTGCTCAGGGTATCACTAGATCAGGATGAAAGAGTCCGACCAGCTCGCGACTTCATTCATCACACCCTTCGGCATGTACTGCTATGTTACAATGCCGTTTGGTTTGAGGAATGCGGGGGCAACGTACCAGCGATGCATGAACCATGTGTTTGGCGAACACATCGGCCGAACGGTCGAGGCCTATGTCGATGACATCGTAGTCAAGACGAGGAAGGCCTCCGACCTCCTTTCCGACCTTGAAGCGACATTCCGATGTATCAAGGCGAAAGGCGTGAAGCTTAATCCCGAAAAGTGTGTCTTCGGGGTCCCCCGAGGCATGCTCTTGGGGTTCATCGTCTCCGAGCGGGGCATCGAAGCCAACCCAGAGAAGAGTGCAGCCATCACCAGCATAGGGCCAATCAAGGACTTGAAAGGCATACAGAGGGTCATGGGATGTCTCGCGGCTCTGAGCCGCTTCATCTCGCGCCTCGGCGAAAGAGGTCTGCCTCTGTACCGCCTCTTAAGGAAGGCCGAGTGCTTCGCTTGGACTCCCGAGGCCGAGGAAGCCCTCGGGAACCTGAAGGCGCTCCTCACGAACGCGCCCATCCTGGTGCCCCCGCTGCCGGAGAAGCCCTCTTGATCTACGTCGCCGCAACCACTCGGGTGGTTAGCGCCGCGATCGTGGTTGAGAGACGAGAAGAAGGGCATGCATTGCCCGTCCAGAGGCCAGTCTACTTCATCAGTGAGGTACCGTCCGAGACCAAGATCCGCTACCCGCAAATCCAGAAGCTACTGTACGCGGTGATCCTGACACGGCGGAAGTTGTGACACTACTTCGAGTCTCATCCAGTGACTATGGAGTCATCCTTCCCCCTGGGAGAGATCATCCAGTCCCGAGAGGCCTCGGGTAGAATTGCGAAGTGGGCGGTGGAGATCATGGGCGAGACGATCTCGTTCGCCCCTCGGAAGGCCATCAAGTACCAGGTCTTGGCGGACTTCGTGGCTGAATGGGCCGACACCCAGCTCCCGACGGCTTCAATCCAATCGGAGCTCTGGACCATGTTTTTCGACGGGTCGCTGATGAAGACGGGGGCCGGCGTAGGCCTCCTCTTCGTCTCGCCCCTCGGAAAGCACCTACGCTACGTGTTACGCCTCCACTTCCCGGCGTCCAACAATGTGGCAGAGTATGAGGCTCTGGTAAACGGGTTGCGAATCGCCATCGAGCTAGGGGTCTGACGCCTCGACGCTCGCGGTGACTCGCAGCTCGTCATCGACCAAGTCATGAAGAACTCCCACTGCCGCGACCCGAAGATGGAAGCCTACTGCGATGAGGTTCGGCGCCTGGAAGACAAGTTCTACGGGCTCGAGCTCAACCACATCGCCCGACGCTACAACGAGACTGCGGACGAGCTGGCTAAAATAGCCTCAGGACGAACAACAGTTCCCCTGGACGTATTCTCCCGAGACCTGCATCAACCCTCCATCAAGACCGAGGACACGCCCGAGCCCGAGGCACCTTCGGCTCCGCCCGAGGCACCTTTGGCTGAGTCCGAGGTATCCTCGGTTCAGTCCGAGATACCCTCGGCCCAGTCCGAGGTACCCTCGGCACGGTCCGAGGTACCCTCGGCTCAGCCCGAGGTACCCTCAGCCCCCGAGGGTGAGGCACTGCGCGTCGAGGGGGAACAAAGCGAGGTCACGCCTAATCAAAGCTGGCAGACCCCGTACCTGCAATATCTCCACCGAGGAGAGCTGCCCCTCGACCAAGCCGAAGCTCGGCGGTCGGCGTGCCAAGTCTTTCGTCTTGCTGGGAGATGGGAAGGAGCTCTATCACCGCAGCCCCTCAGGCATCCTCCAGCGATGCATTTCCATCCTCGAAGGCCAGGAGCTCTTGCAAGAGATACACTCGGGGGCTTGCGGCCATCACGCAGCACCTTGAACCCTCGTTGGAAACGCCTTCCGACAAGGATTCTACTGGCCGACGGCGGTGGCCGACGCTACTAGAATTGTCCGCACCTGCGAAGGGTGTCAGTTCTACGCGAGGTAGACCCACCTGCCCGCTCAGGCTCTACAGACCATACCCATCACCTGGTCGTTTGCTGTGTGGGGTCTGGACCTCGTTGGCCCCTTGCAGAAGGCACCCGGGGGCTACACGCACCTGTTGGTCGCCATCGACAAATTCTCCAAGTGGATCGAGGTCCGACCCCTAAACAGCATCAGGTCCGAACAGGCGGTTGCGTTCTTCACCAACATCATCCATCGCTTTGGGGTCCCGAACTCCATCATCACCGACAACGGCGCCCAGTTCACCGGCAGAAAGTTCCTAGACTTCTGCGAGGATCACCACATCCGGGTGGACTGGGCTGCCGTGGCTCACCCCATGACGAATGGGCAAGTGGAGCGGGCTAACGGCATGATCCTGCAAGGACTCAAGCCTCGGATCTACAATGACCTCAACAAGTTCGGCAAACGGTGGATGAAGGAACTCCCCTCGGTGGTCTGGAGTCTGAGGACAACGCCGAGCCGAGCCATGGGCTTCACACCGTTCTTTCTAGTCTATGGGGTCGAGGCCATCTTGCCCACAGACCTAGAATACGGTTCCCCGAGGGCGAAGGCCTACACCGACCAAAGCAACCGAGCCAACCGAGAAGACTCACTGGACCAGCTGGAGGAGGCTCGGGACATGGCCTTACTACACTCGGCACGGTACCAGCAGTCCCTGCGACTCTACCACGCCCGAAGGGTTTGGTCCCAAGACCTCCAGGTGGGCGACCTGGTGCTTCGGCTGTGACAAGACACCCGAGGGCGGCACAAACTCACGCATCCCTGGGAAGGGCCGTTCGTCATCGCCAAGGTTCTAAAGCCCGGAACATACAAGCTGGCCAACAGTCAAGGCGAGGTCTACGGCAACGCTTGGAACATCCAACAGCTACGTCGCTTCTACCCTTAAGATGCTTTCAAGTTGCTTGTATACCTCGTTCACGCACCAAGTCTGGTCGTCAAGGAAGGGTCAGCCTTGCCTCGGCAAAGCCCGACCCTCCCTCGGGGGCTAGAAGGGGGCAACCCCCTCTGCGTCAAAATTTTCCTCGAAAAAAAAAGAAAAAATCTTTTCTGCCAGAATGCCTTTCGTGCTCTTCGACTACTTCAAAAGTGGATCCTGAAAACGACGGAGTACACGTAAGCAGCCAAGGCTGACCGAGCCGAGGGACTCCTACGCCTCCGGGATACGGATACCTCACTCATCACCTTCTGCGATAAGTAACACGCACTCGGATAAGTGACTCCACGGACCGAACAAGTCTTCATGCTCGAGAGCTCCTCTGCCGAAATGATTTTTCGGGCCTTCTCGACTGCGTCGATAACAGAACCCTATGGACGAGTAAGAGCGCGCGTAAGCGGCAAGGCCGACCGAGCCGAGGGATTCCTACGCCTCCGGGATACAGATACCTCACTCATCACCTTCCGTGAAAAGCAACTCTCGCCCGCACAAACAATTCTGTTACCGACAAATGAGTCCGGATACTCGAAACAAGAGGAAAAGAAACGCAGCTTTACAACACGACGACGGTGTGTTTAGGCCTCGGCGGCCGCAGAAAACATACACACACTACAAGACAACCTGATCCTGCAGGCTCGGACGTCGACAGCCGAAGGGGGCAGCAGCACCCTTGGCATCAACTACACCTTCGGAGGGGTCTGACCTAGCCTCGGACGGCGACGCGGTCGGAGGTCCCCCGCTCTGAAGGACGACATCAGCACCACACCCGGGCCTTCGCCGCCAGGGTCTTCTTCGAGAATCTAGCCCGAGCAGGCAGCTCGGCCGGCCACCCCGAGGCCTCGGCCAGGTGTCCACCAAAGACATCAGCTCGGCTTGTGGCCTCGGCAGCTCAACCCCAGCGTCGGTTCCGCCAATGGACGACCCAACCAGGCTCTGGCCAACCACACCTCCTTTTCGAAGCCAACTCTGCCTCCGCCCGTGCTGACGCCGCTACCTCCGGCTTCGGCTCATCGAAGGGCGGCCGAGGGGTTCCTTTAACTAAGCAAGAGGGGCCTCGGACAGCAAGCCCGACCGAGCCGAGGGACTCCTACTCCTCCGGGATACGGATACCTCACTCGTCACCTTTGCACGAGGCAACTCACGCTCGGTGAAGCGGTTCAGATAATCGACAAGGCGAGTCTTAGTGCTCGAAATGAAGAAAAAACACGGCTCCGTGCCGAAAATACATACATGTTCAGACCTCGACAGCCGCAATGAACAAAACACCGGCACTTAAGGTGCCTTTACAAACGGAACTCCGGTTCCACCTCTGCAGGTACGAACAACCCCACGCGATTGCGGAGCAAAAGAAGACCGATGAACGGCTCATCGTCGCCCGCCCCAGCAGCGGCAACGACGACGACTTCTGCTCCAGAGGGCCGAACAGCAGCAGCGATGACCTCACGGCAGATGCTGCTGCCATGAGGCCCTCGCCCATGCCCCCAACTCGAGAGGCAAGGACGGGCAGAAGACCATAGAGTTGGAGGTCGGTCCATGGGTGGCGTCGGCTAGCTCGTCGGCAGCGGAACCTCTTCCAGCTGCCGTGGCGGAAGGCGGCACCGGGAGCGGCTCCGAAGCCGCTCGGCTCAGAGAGCTGGGCACGCGGCAGCTGCCCATGCCGCGAATGGCGGACGCCCTTCCCCCCGATCACTGAGGGAAGGAGCGGGCCACCGCCCGCACATGGACTGACCCCAACTCGGCACACTCCCCTCCCCAGCACTGATGATGAACATCCTTGAAGCTGAGGGAGGGGCAGGGGCCGCAGCCCGGCTCGCTTCTCCCCGCCATCAAGCCGGAGGTCACCGTCTTGGGTGACCACCAGCGAGGGGATGCAGCCGGGTTGCATGATGAAAATCCTTGAAGCCGAATGATGGCTGAAAGGTACCAACTTCCACGAAGTTGCGTTCCTCCGATGACAAGACGGAAGGATTCCGGGCGTCCCCCGCCCGGGGGCTCGGAAGGTGGGAAGACACGATGCATGAGGGGAGCGCGAAGACATGGTTGCCCTCCAAGGGGGTCGCCCCCCTTTTAAAGGCGACTCTCCCCACTTGCGCCCTCAACCGTGGCGGGTTGAGTCTTCTCCAACACTGTAACACCCGGTTTTAAAGAACAAAGCCGGGTGCATCTCATACATGCGCCAAGAAGACAACATATATAATAACAGAGTGTATAGAGATAAATGTCATTAACATCAGAGTATTTATTACATAGCGGAAGACTTATTACAAAATAAAGTACTAAAGATAAAACAAACTAAGGATCGTTGGCGCCAATGTCGACTGGGAAACGCCACCTAGATCAGATCGAACTCCTCAGTGTTAGGCAGCTCCCGATTGGGGTCCAATTCGAGCCGTAGGTGGACGACCGCGGCAGCGGCGAAGAACGGAAGGTGGCGGGGGTTCTAGGGGGCGATACACTCGTGCGAAGGTAGCAGGGAGGGAATCACGGTCCTCGAGTCGCACATGAGGAACCGAGGAGAGCCCAGGGAAGGTTTTATCCCCACGATTGGATCCGGTCAACGGCGCGATTCGCGTGGGAGGCTCCGAGCGGGTCCGCACGAGCAGCGCCAGGGTCGGGAGGTTGTTGACGATGATCTGACCACACGGGTCCATGCGCCAGTGAGGGAGCCGAGCGCCAGTGAACGCGGATGCAGAGGCAAGTGGGTATTAAAGAACATTATTGGGTAAAAAGTGGTCAAGGGCACAACTTGCCTTCAATGAGCTCCTGCTCAGCTACTTCAACCTGCTGCTCACCAGGATCCTCAGCAACGGGCTCTTCTACTCGCCACAATACAAACAAGCACAGGATATAGGGAAAATTAACATTACACCAAGCATGTAAACAAAATACACAGAGTTATTCTACATATTAAAATAAAATCCTAGGAACAGAATGGCCCCGTTGTGTCGGTGTGAGGAAAGCAAGCAGGCGCGCGTGAAACCGACGGGCGGGCCCCACCCAGCAGGCAGACTACGCGCGCGAGGGCGCAGCTTCCATGGACCGCGCGGAGGCCGATTTGCTAGGTGGGCCGAATAGGTGGCCGCCGGCCCAGGTAGGGTTTATTCTTTTCCCTTTTTTCATTTTCTGTTTTCTTTTTCAAATTCAAACTTCAATCTAAATTCAAACTTTGTGGCACTTTATATACTGGTTAATTATTTATTTTGATCATCTCAACTGTGATGAAGTGATTTTAATGATAACTTTATTTGTATTGAATAATATTCCTTCCTCTTCTCTAATCTCAAGAATTTCTTTTAGGTTTTAGTTTCTCATTTGGATATTTAATATTTTTCTTGTCACAAAATGCACACAAAAATACAATATCCAGCATGATGCAACAATTTAGTAGCATATATTTTCATTATTTGTTCTTGGATATGGTGTTCTCATATGATGATGAATAAAGATCAAACTCACATAAAGAGAAAATGTTTCTCTATTGATATTATCCCTAGCAATTACAAAGTGGGTGTTACAAACACGCTCCAAGATTCTCCCCCCTCCCACGGCGTGGGGGCTGGGTCCCACACGTCATGCAAGCCGGTCCAGGGGAGAAGAAGCCAAACCGCCACGCGCGCGCGGTGCATGCAACCACCCGGCGGTTACAAGCACTCCTCCACTTTCGCCCAGACCGGCGGGTGAAAGGGCGGACAGCCATGCAGGCGGCATGCAACTGTGCCAAGTGGGCGCGCCCCTTCGACTCCAACGAGCCCAGCATGGAGGTCCAGGCCCACGCGTCATGCAACCGGCGCGCCGGTTGCTACGTGTGAGCAACTGCACCGCCACTCACGCCACTACCGCGCCTCCTCGACTGCGGAGTCAATACCGCGACTCGAGGCAACCCTGCAGTGCTAGCCAAGCGCGACGGTCAAATGCGGTTAAAAATGGGCCGGCAGTAATGGCGGTGACAGGCAGGCACCAGCAGCGGCCACGTCGTCAGCCAAGCTCACGTCCCATCCAGGGGCAGCGAGGGAGCCCTCTCTCACGGCGTGAAGATGACGCGCCCGTGATCCGTTCCTCGAACGGCGCGCACACGCGCAACGACCGCCTCGCGAACCACTCGCCCCGTCGCATTAACTCCGCGGCGGGATAGGCGGCGCCTCAGGAGGGAGAAGCAAGCGACGCTTCGCCTTTGCCATAATAACCGCGTCGAAAGAGGTACGCCACGTCATTCGACTTCGCATCCTTTTCCTTTTCCTCTTTCTCTCTCTTACAACAGGGACCGGGAAAGGGGGATACCCCGAAAAGGACCCTTCTCCGTGAAGGAAACAGGCTCCGAGCCTCCCTACTGATCAGAGGTTCGAAGGCCGGCCCCTCGGAGGGGTTCAACGGCCGCCTCAGATTGATTGGGTTCTGCGCCCACTACTGGTCAGAGGTTCGATGGCTGGCCCCTCGAAGGGTTCAACGGCCGCCTCAGGCCACTCGGGCTCCGCGCCCATTACTGATCAGGGGTTCGTAGGCTGGCCCACGAAGGGTTCACAGTCGCCTCAGACACAGAGCGAGGGATGACCCTGGGTACGTTTGATACATAACCAAGGCTCGGGATACGCTCCCGAGGTACCCTAGGACATTTCCGAGACCAGCGGGAGCGATCTTGTAACGGAATCCCATCAGAGGGAGGCATCGAGCCCTCGGACCCCGTCAAAGGGGACCGGGTCCGGCAGATCACCCGCAGGTACTTTTGGAGCGCGCCTCCGGGCCTCTAGCCGACCCCTAGCAAATGGGGCACGGGCGTCCGCTCGGATTACCCGCCAGCAGCTCACCGGAAACACCATGTTCGACACCCTCCGAGGGCAACATGGCGCTTTCCCCCCTCCTGCTTGCGGAAAGGCGACGCAGGGGCGTATGTAAAAAAGACGAGTCTGTCCTTGACCGTCCTCTCGCCCTATGCAGAGGCTCGGGGACTGCTCTCCCAAACCCGGCTCCGGCCAAACCGTTGACAGCGACAACATACCAGCCCGAGAACTTGGGACCCGACCGTGCACTCGGGCTATGGCCAGCTCGCATGAGGGAACAACTAGACCAGCCGAAGTGTTGCGAAACGCACTAAGACCTCGAAGGAGTAGAACTACTCCTCCGAGGCCTCGGGGGCTACACCCAGCGGGTGTGCTCGCGCGCACCCACTGGAACAGAATGCAACCGAAAAAGGCTGGTCCCCTTGCAAAAAAGTGCGGCAAAAGCCTCCAAGCAAGTATTAGTACTCCCTTGGAGGCTCGGGGGCTACTGTCGGGGACCATAATTAGGGGTACCCTCAAGACCCCTAAATCTCAGCTGGTAACCCCCATCAGCACAAAGCTGCAAAGGCCTGATGGGTGCGATTAAATCAAGGATCGGTCCGTTCAAGGGACACGATCGTGCCTCACCCGAGCCTAGCCTCGGGCAGGGGAAGCCGACCCCGGAGAACCTACGTCTCGCCCGAGGACCCCCCTCCAGCAACGGGCACACTGTCAGCTCGCCCGAGGCCCAGTCTTCACCGAGAAGCAACCTTGGCCACATCGCCATGCTGACCGACCAAATCGCAGGGCCATTTAATGCAAAGGTGGCCTGACACCTTTATCCTGACGCACGCCCACCAGTCGACAGAGCCGAAGTGACCACAGTCACTTCACCGCTCTACTGACCGGTCTGACAAGAGGACTGCGCCGCCTGCGCCGCTCCGACTGCCGAGCCACCCGATAGAGTGAGGCTGACAGCAGCCAAGGTCGGCCTCGGGCGTCATAGGAAACTCCGCCTCGCCCGACCCAGGGCTCGGACTCGGGCTCAGCCCCGGAAGACGGCAAACTCTGCCTCGCCCGACCCAGGGCTTGGACTCGGGCTCAAGACGGCGAACTCTGCTCCGCCCGACCCAGGGCTCAGACTCGGGCTCAGCCCCGGAAGACGGCGAACTCCGCTCCGCCTGACCCAGGGCTCGGACTCGGGCTCAGCCCCGGAAGACGGCGAACTTCGCTCCGCCCGACCAGGGGCTCGGACTCGGGCTTAGCCCTGGAAGACGGCGAACTCCGCTCCGCCCGACCCAGGGCTCGGACTCGGGCTCAGCCCCGGAAGACGGCGAACTCCGCCTCGCCCGACCCCAGGGCTCGGACATGGGCTCAGCCTCGGAAGACGACGAGCTCTGCCTCGCCCTACCCAGGGGCTCGACCTCGACCTCGACCTCGGAGGAGCCTCCACCTCGTCCAGCCTAGGGCATGGACCGACCACGTCAACAGGAAGCGCCATCATTACCCTACCCCGAGCTGACTCGGGCTACGGGGAACCAGACCGGCGTCCCATCTGGCTCGCTCCACCATGCGAGTAATGATGGCGCCCCGCATGCCCTGTGACGACGGCGGCTCTCAGCCCCCTTACGGAAGCAAGAGGACATCAGCAAGGACTCGACAGCCCCAACAGCTGTCCTCCCGCCAGGCTCCAGCACTCCTCCGACAGCCACGACACCACGCGAACTGGGTGCCAAGACCTCCCCGGCTGCCACGATGGCATGTACTTAGGGCGCTAGCTCTCCATCGCTAGACACGTTAGCACACTGCTACACTCCCCATTGTACACCTGGATCCTCTCCTTACGCCTATAAAAGGGAGGACCAGGGCCCTCTTACAGAGGGTTGGTCGGCCCGCGCGGAGAAGGACGGGACGGCGCTCGCGCAAGGCCGCTCGCTCCCACTCCCGCGTGGACGCTTGTATCCCCCTATTGCAAGCGCACCCGACTCAGGCGCGGGGCTAACATGAAGGCCGCGGGATCCACTCTCTCACGCCTGCCTCCCTCCGGCTGCCTCCTTTCCCCCCTTCGCGTTCCGCCTCGCGTCGACCCATCTGGGCTGGGGCACGCGGCGACGATTCACTCGTCGGTCCAGGGACCCCCCGGGTTTCGAAACACCGACAACATTTAGAGTATAATCCAATTGATTTAGTCCTAGAAACTTACCTCTTTCTTGTTCTTCTCCTAGCTTTTCTGTTTCTCCTCAAGCAGAGATCAGAATGGCACTTTCTCTACAGAAAGAGTTAGAGAGCAAACCAAAGCACCAAACTTGTAGAAATAGATGTATGCAAAATGGTTGAACACTCAAACCTTACATACTTAACTTTTTTCATTGTTTTACCCAATTTGGCATGTTTGAGGTCGATGTTGGACTCTAAACCATTAAGTCAACTTGACTTGATCTAGATTGACATATTTGAGCTCCAACCCCCTTGTTCACTTCTCGAGCTTGATCTTGAGCCTTATGACTTACACCACATAATTGTAGATGTTACCTCATTGGTTGTAAGTCATGTCCTTATGTAGTGATCCTTGATGCACCATAACTCTTCTTAACTCGATCAACCTTGACTTTGCAAGTCTTCTTCTTCACCCCTAGCTTTGGGTTCCTGGTCTCGGTACCTCGAAGCTCTTCTTGACTCCATCCTTGGCTTGATCGGTTGTCTCTGAGTTACGCACACTGAGTCTCACTTAAGCAATGTCCATCTTACTTGTGATGTCCATTATCTATAGATAATCCAGTCTTTAGACCATCACACTTGTTCACTTAAGCAATGTCCATCTTACTTGTGATGTCCATTATCTATAGATAATCCAGTCTTTAGACCATCACACTTGTTCACTTATGTTGAACCCTGTTAGCTTTGCATTAAGCACCTGTTCAACACTTAGCACACTTGTTAGTCTTTTAATTGGGTTGTCATCCAAACCACCAAAACCCACAAGAGAGCTTTCAGAATACCAATTAAATCTTTATTTAGAATTTTTTTTGAAATGGTGGTGCGGTCCTTTTGCTTTGGGCTTAATATTTTCTCCCCCTTTGGCATTAATCGCCAAAAACGGAGAACATTGGAGCCCTTTTGTATTTTCTCCCCCTTTGGGGCCTAGCACTATCTCTCACATGGTAAAATAAATATGAGTGAAGGTCATACCATTGAGAGTTTGCGGTAACGACAAAGTTTAAATGATACCGTCAGAGTTGGAGTGGAAGCCTTGTCTTTGCCGTATCCCCCAATTTCCTTTCAATCTAAGACTAAGTACAGAAATACACTTGATAACACATTAGTCTTAGCTTTGGCACAAGAAGAATAAGAAATATGCATTTGTACCAAATGAAAGAGACATGATCAAAGGTATATAAAATAGCTATGTGTGCAATGTTTCAATCAAAATTCCAAGAATCAAGTACATTTAGCTCATTCCTAAGTTTGCTAAAGGTTTTCTCATCTAGTGGCTTGGTAAAGATATCGGCTAATTGGTTTTGGGTATTAACATAAGCAATTTCGATATCTCCCTTTTGCTGGTGATCTCTCAGAAAGTGATACTGAATGTCTATGTGCTTAGTGCGGCTGTGTTCAACAGGATTATCCGCCATGCAGATTGCACTCTCATTATCACATAGGAGAGGGACTTTGCTCAATTTGTAGCCATAGTCCCTGAGGGTTTGCCTCATCCAAAGTAATTGCGCACAATAATGGCCTACGGCAATGTACTCGGCTTCGGCGGTGGAAAGAGCTACGGAGTTTTGTTTCTTTGAAGCCCAATACACCTGGGATCTTCCTAGAAACTGACAAGTCCCTGATGTGCTCTTCCTATCAATTTTACACCCTGCCCAATCGGCATCGGAATATCCTATTAAATCAAAGGTGGATCCCTTGGGATACCAAAGCCCAAACTTAGGAGTGTAGACTAAGTATCTCATGATTCTCTTTACGACCCTAAGGTGAACTTCCTTAGGATTAGCCTAGAACCTTGCACACATGCATATAGAAAGCATAATATCGGGTCGAGATGCACATAAATAGAGTAAAGATCCTATCATCGACCGGTATACCTTTTGATCTATGGATTTACCTCCTGTGTCGAGGTCGAGATGCCCATTTGTTCCCATGGGTGTCTTGATGGGTTTGCCATCCTTCATTCCAAACTTCTTGAGTATGTCTTGAATATATTTAGTTTGGCTGATGAAGGTGCCCTCTTGGAGTTGCTTGATTTGAAATCCTAGGAAATATCTCAACTCTCCCATCATAGACATCTCGAATTTATGTACCATGATCCTACTAAACTCTTCACAAGTAGACTTGTTAGTAGACCCAAATATGATATCATCAACATAAATTTGGCATATAAACAAGTCTTTTTCAACAGTTTTAGTGAAGAGGGTAGGATTGGCTTTTCCGACTTTGAAGCCATTAGTGATTAGAAAATCTCGCAGGCATTCATAACATGCTCTTGGGGCTTGCTTGAGCCCATAAAGCGCCTTTGAGAGTTTATACACATGGTTGGGATACTCACTATCTTCAAAGCCGGGAGGTTGCTCAACATAGACCTCATCCTTGATAGGTCCATTGAGGAAGGCACTCTTCACGTCCATTTGGTAAAGTTTGAAGCCATGGTAAGTAGCATAGGCAAGTAATATACAAATTGACTCAAGCCTAGCTACGAGTGCATAAGTTTCATCAAAGTACAGACCTTCGACTTGTGAATATCCTTTGGCCACAAGTCGGGCTTTGTTCCTTATCACCACACCATGCTCATCTTGCTTGTTGCGGAATACCCATTTGGTACCTACAAAATTTTGATTAGGATGTGGAACTAAATGCCATACCTCATTCCTCGTGAAGTTGTTGAGCTCCTCTTGCATAGCCACCACCCAATCCAAATCTCTTAATGCATCCTCTATCCTGTAAGGCTCAATAGAGGAAACAAAAGAGTAGTGCTCACAAAAATGTGCAATTTGAGATCTAGTTGTTACCCCCTTATGAATGTCACCAAGGATGGAGTTGACGGGGTGATCTCGTTGAATTGCTTGGTGAACTCTTGGGTGTGGTGGTCTTTGACCCTGAACTTCTTGATCATCTTCCTTGTCTTCATGTCTTCATCTCCTCCTTGATCATTGACCTCTTCTTGAGGTGGCTCATCCTCTTGATCTTGATCTTCATCTTCATCATCTTGAGTCTGATCCTTATCTTGGGTTCGTGGAGATGCTTGGTTGGAAGATGATGGTTTATCTTGTCCTTATGGAGGCTCTTCGGATTCCTTAGGACACACATCCCCAATGGACATGTTCCCTAGCGCGACGCACGGGGCCTCTTCATCATCTAATTCATCAAGATCAACTTGCTCCACTTGGGAGCCATTAGTCTCATCAAACACAATGTCACAAGAAACTTCAACTAGTCCAGTGGACTTGTTAAAGAGTCTATATGCAGTGTTTGAGTCATAACCTAGTAAAAAGCCTTCTACAGCATTAGGAGCAAATTTAGATTTTCTACCTCTTTTAATAAGAATAAAGCATTTACTCCCAAAGACTCTAAAATATGAAACATTGGGCTTTTTACCAGTGAGGAGTTTATATGATGTCTTCTTGAAGATTCGGTGAAGATATAACCGGTTGATGGAGTAGCAGGCGGTGTTAATCGCCTCGGCCCAAAACTGGTCCGGTGTCTTGTATTCATCAAGCATGGTCCTTGCCATGTCTAGTAGAGTTCTATTCTTCCTCTCCACTACACCATTTTGTTGAGGTGTGTTGGGAGAAGAGAACTCATGCTTGATGCCCTCATCCTTAAGAAATCCTTCTACTTGTGAATTCTTGAACTCCGTCCCATTATCGCTTCTTATCTTTTTTATTCTC
Source organism: Zea luxurians (assembly GCA_029449295.1). Classification (NCBI taxonomy): domain Eukaryota; kingdom Viridiplantae; phylum Streptophyta; class Magnoliopsida; order Poales; family Poaceae; genus Zea; species Zea luxurians. The sequence continues at coordinate 26,221,480 of JAOPSE010000012.1, forward strand.
AATCCGAACTCATTTTTAGCCCGTCTAAAAAACCCTTTGAGTGTATCTTGGTTTTGTGATTTTTCTTGCAAAAAGAATACCCAAGTGAAGCGAGAATAGTCATCCACAATAACTAGACAGTACTTACTTCCGCCGATGCTTATGTAAGCGATCGGGCCGAATAGGTCCATGTGGAGTAGCTCAAGTGGCTTGTCTGTCGTCATTATGTTTTTGTGTGGATGATGATGCCAACTTGCTTTCCTGCTTGGCATGCGCTACAAACCCTGTCTTTCTCAAAATGAACATTGGTTAGTCCTAAAATGTGCTCTCCCTTTAGAAGCTTGTGAAGATTCTTCATCCCAACATGGGCAAGTCAGCGACGCCACAGCCAACCCATATTAGTCTTAGCAATTAAACAAGTGTCAAGTTCAGCTTTGTTATCATCAAAATCAACTAAATATAGCTGACCCTCTAACACTCCCTTAAAGGCTATTGAATCATCACTTCTTCTAAAGACAATAATACCTACATCTGTAAATAGACAGTTGTAGCCCATTTTGCACAATTGAGAAACAGAAAGCAAATTGTAATCCAAAGAATCTACGAGAAAAACATTGGAAATAGAATGGTCAGGGGATATAGCAATTTTACCCAAACCTTTGACCAATCCTTGATTTCCATCCCCGAATGTGATAGCTCGTTGGGGATCTTCGTTTTTCTCATAGGAGGAGAACATTCTCTTCTCCCCTGTCATGTGGTTTGTGCACCCACTATCGATTATCCCACTTGAACCACCGGATGCATAAACCTTCTTCTTTTTGCCATCCTTAGCCATGAGACATTTGTGGCCGACGTTGGGGAAGAGGAGGCCCTTGTTGATGGCGATGTTGGCGGCGTCCTCGTCAGTGGAGGAGTCGGTGGAGCTCTCGTCGGAGTCCCATTCCCGACACACGTGGGCATCACCGCCCTTCTTCTTATAGTACTTCTTCTTCTCCTTCTTCTTCCCTTTCTTGTCGTCGTCCCTATCACTTCCACTAGAATTTGGACATTTAGCTATGAAATGACCGGGCTTACCACATTTGTAACACACCCTTTTAGAGCGGGGTTTGTAGTCCTTCCCCTCCTTTGTTTGAGGATTTGATGAAAGCTCTTGATGATGAGTGCCATCTCCTCGTTGTCGAGCTTGGAGGCATCGATTGGAAGCCTACTTGGTGTAGACTCCCTCTTTTCTTCTCCCGTCGCTTTGAATGCGACAGGTTGCACCTTGGGTGTTGAGGTGGCGCCTTGCTCCAAGTTGACAATGTGTTTGGAGTCTTTGATCATTAGCTCAAAGCTCACAAACTTGCCAATCACCTCCTCGGGAGACATCTGTTTGTATCTAGGATCTCCACGTATTAATTGAACTTGAGTAGGATTACGAAATACGAGAGATCTTAGAATAACCTTGACTATTTCATGGTCATCCCATTTGGTGCTCCTGAGGTTGTGCACTTGGTTCACCATGGTCTTTAGCCGGTTGTACATTGCTTGTGGCTCTTCTCCTTTGTTGAGGACGAATCGACCGAGTTCTCCCTCGATCGTCTTACGCTTGGTGATTTTGGTCACCTCGTCCCCTTCGTGCGCCGTTTTGAGGATGTTCCAAATTTTTTTGGCACTTTTTAACCCTTGCACCTTATTGTACTCCTCTCGACACAAGGAGGCGAGGAGTATAGTTGTGGCTTGGGAGTTAAAGTGCTTAATTTGGGCGACCTCATCCGAGTCGTAGTTTTTGTCCCCCACCTTAGGTACCTGCGCTCCATACTCAACAATATCCCAAATACTTTTGTGGAGTGAGGTTAGATGGTGCATCATTTTATTACTCCACATACAATAATCTTCACCATCAAAAAATGTGGTTTGCCTAAGGGAACTGAAAGTAATGGAGTGCGCTTTGAAATACGGGGATAGCGTAGGGGCGTCTTACTATACTTCTTGCGCTCATGGCGCTTAGAAGTAGTCGACGATTCGGAGCCGGAGGTGGAGGGTGACGAAGAGTCGGTCTCGTAGTAGACCATCTTCTTCATCTTCTTCTTCTTGTCACCTCTCCGATGGGACTTGATGGAGGAAGAGGATTCCTCCTTGTGTTTGTTGCCGGACTCCCTTGAGAGGGTCCTCCCCGAGCTTGCGGGCTTGTCGTCGGTCATCATCTCCCTCTTGGTGTGATCTCTAGACATCACTTCGAGTTGGTTAGACTCTTAATGAAGCACTGGCTCTAATACCAATTGAAAGTTGCCTAGAGGGGGGTGAATAGGCGAAACCTGAAATTTATAACTTTAAACACACACTACAAGTTGGGGTTAGCGTTAGAATTAAATTCAAGTCCGAAGAGAGGGAAAACAAATCAACCAAGAAATAAGGCGAGTGAACATGATGATTTGTTTTACCGAGGTTCGGTTCCAAAGAACCTAGTCCCCATTGAGGAGGTCATAAAGACCGGGTCTATTTCAACCCTTTCCCTCTCTTAAACGGTCACTTAGACCGAGTGAGCCTTCTTCCTTAATCTCACGGGTCACTTAGACCCCGCAAGGACCACCACACAATTGGTATCTCTTGCCTTGCTTACAAAGCACTTGAGAATAAGAATGGAAAAGAAAAAGGCCAAGCCAAGAAACAAGAGCAACAAAAGAACACAAGAGATCCTCTCACAAGTCCTAATGCACTAGAGTTGATTCAGGGACTTTGAGTGGATCGATCACTTTGATTGTGTCTTGGAGTGGAGTCTTTTGCTCTTGTATTGAATGCAATATTCAGAATGCTTGGATAGATGTGAATGAGGTGGTTGGGGGGTATTTATAGCCCTCAACCACTTCCATAGCCGTTGGGGAGGCTGCTGGCGATGGGCGCACCGGACAGTCCAGTGCACCACCGGACAGGTACTGTGCGCTGTCCGATGCACCGCCACGTCAGCTATCCGTTAGGGTTCTGGAGCAGTTGACCATTGGCGCCTTTGTCTTCTTGCGGCACCGGACAGCCTGGTGCCACATCGGACAGTTCGGTGCCCCTCTGAGTTTGCTGCTCTGACTTCTGCGCGATATTGTTCACAACTGTAGCACTTTGCAGAGTCGACCGTTGGTGCAGTTAGTCGTTGCTCCGCTGGCACACCGGACAGTCCGGTGAATTATAGCGGAGGGCACCTTCATTTTCCCGAGAGTGGCTAGTTCATCTTTGTACGATCATGGTGCACCAGACACTGTCTGGTGGCACACCGGACAGTCCGGTGCGCCATACTTCAGCACACTCAAGTCCTTTGGTCTGTTTCAAATTGAGTCCCTAACTTGAATCTTTTATTGGTTTGTGTTGAACCTTATGCACCTGTAATACATGAATTCTAGACAAACTAGTTAGTCCACGTTTTGCGTTGGTCATCAACCACCAAAATTTATTATAGGAAATGGTTAACCCAATTTCCCTTTCAAAGGGTTGCGCTCAACCCCTCTCAAGTGATCCAAAGATCAAACTTGAGTATCACGGTTTTCTTCCTTATATCAATTTCCCTTTGTGAGGAATCTCCACAAGTTGGAGTCTCTCACACCTTATACAAATGATTTTATCCAAGACCAGAGTAAGGAGGAAGTAGAAACACACACAAGAACTCAACCACCACAACAACACGCACACAAGTCAAGAAGAGAGCGCAAGAATCAAAACCGCAGAGTCATAGCTCAAGAAGGTGCTCAAATCTCTATTTAATGAATTAGTAGCGTGGCCGTGGAGTCTTGGAGTTGTAGTATGTTCAAAGTATGCTTGTGTACAGCTCCAAGGCGCCTAGGGGTCCTTTTATAGCCCCAAGGGACCTATGAGTTGTTGGAGCTCCATTTTGAAGGCCCTAGTTGCCTTCTGCCCGCGGGTGCACCGGACTGTCCGGTGCACACCAGACACTACACAGTCACCGATTCCCTTCCTTAAGCAGCCGAGTCGACTGTTGCCAGCCGTTGGTCACTTGGCACACCAGATAGTCCAGTGCAAGCTGGTGATCGTTGGTTCGATGAACGTGGCCGAAACTGATTGTGTGGCCGACCGTTGGCCAGGCACACGGCTGGTACACCGGATACTCCAGTGAATTATAGCCAGCGAGCCTCAGCACTTTCCCGAGAGTGGTCTGTTCAACCAGCTGATAGCCTGGGCACCAGACATTGTTTGGTGCACCCCAGACTTGCACATGTTTGGTTAATCTTAGCCAAACACCATTTCTCCAAAATGGTTCGACTTGAGAAGTTTCCTAGCACTTAGATGAACATAGTTAGCAACTAAAGCAATTTACTAAGTGCTAGAATCATACTTTGTTCCTTCAATGCAATAGGATTTGCAATTTACACACATATGCACTTTTCCTATGTTTCTCAGTTTGCCTTACAAATACATGTGCTTATGCTCATACATCAAGATGTTAGTCAAAGACAATGTGTTGTGTATTTAATCACCAAAGCAAACTAGAAATGGCCTAAGGACATATTCCCTTTCAATCTCCCCTTTTTGGTGATTTATGCCAACACAATTAAAAGCAACAAAAGTGATACTAACATACCCAATTATGAGCGATATCTTGCAAATTGAAGTCAAACGAAACACCAATAGAATAAGTCTAGGATTTGGCATATTTGGATCATTTTGCCACCACTTGGTTTGTTTTCGCAATACAAATTCATTTTCTTACTTCTATGTCAAAAACACTTTGTTTTAGCAAATTAGCACATTTTTCATTGATCAAAAGCCGAAAACTCCACCCTTTCCCATAATTAAGATTTATCCCCCACAAGGGAGTAGTTTTGCAATAAGGGAGTTTTGATCAAAAATACAAGTATTAGCACTATAACTTTGAAAAAATCACAAGTGGTAGTTGGTCCAGTTGCTTTGGCCTTAATTAATCCCCTTTAGCATTAAGCACCAAAACGGAGAAACTAGTGGCCTTTAAACATCATTGCCTCACTAAAAATTGCAAATTAAAAACAAGAAGGCAATGAACACCAAGGGCAACTTGAACACAATATCATTATGCAGTGGAAGCCTTTGTTGTTCAAGTTCACCATTTCCCTTTCCATTCACCTTTGAGACTACATCAAAACCACTTAAGCAAACATGTTAGTCTCAAAGGGTTGAGTTGTAGCGTATCCTCCCCCTAAACATATGCATCATTTGTGCAAGGACGTGTGAGGTCTAAGGATGATGTTTTACAACTTGAATACCAAAATACATAATTTAAAATGACATGATCAATACAAAAAGACATATATGCTCTAGATCAATCCAAGTTCCACGAATCTAAGACATTTAGCTCACTATGCAGCTTACAAAACCTTTTCTCATCTAAAGGCTTGGTAAAGATACTAGCTAGCTAGTGATCGGTGCTAATATGGCAAACATTGATATCTCCCTTTGCTGGTGATCTCTCAAAAAGTGATGTCGAATGTCTATGTGCTTAGTGCAGCTGTGTTCAGCGGGATTATCCATCAAGCGGATTGCACTCTCATTATCACATAGGAGTGGGACTTTGCTCAAATTGTAGCCAAAGTCCTAGAGGGTTTGCCTCATCTAAAGTAGTTGCGCGTAACACTGGCTTGCAGAAACATACTCGGCCTCGGCGGTGGTTAGGGCAACTGAAGTTTGTTTCTTTGAACTCCAAGACACCAGGGACCTTCCAAAAACTGATGAGTCCCTGATGTGCTCTTTCTATCAAGTCCCTGATCAGCATAGTCGGAGTCTGAGTATCCAATCAAGTCAAAGGTAGAACCCTTAGGATACTAGGACCCGATGTAAGGCGTATGAACTAAATATCTAAGAATACGAGATACAACCACAAGGTGACATTCCTTGGGATCGGATTGAAATCTAGCTCATATGCAAACAGAATGCATAATGTCTGGTCTACTTGCACAAAGATAAAGCAAGGATCCTATCATAGACCGATATACCTTTTGATCTACAGACTTACCTCCCGCATTGAGGTCCAAGTGTCCGTCAGTTCCCATTGGCGTCTTAGCAGGCTTTGTGTCCTTCATCCCAAACTCCTTTAGTATATCTTGAATGTACTTCGTTTTAGAGAGGAATGTCCCTTCCTTGAGCAGTTTTACTTGAAATTCAAGGAAGTAAGTCAACTATCCCATCATTGACATCTCAAATTTATGTGTCATCATCCTACTAAACTCTTCACATAACTTTTGATTAGTAGAACCAAATATTATGTCATTGACATATATTTGGCATATAAAAATCACCATTGCAAGACTTAGTGAAAAGAGTAGGATCAACTTTCTCAACCTTGAAAGAATTAGAAATAAGGAAATCTCTAAGGCATTCATACCATGCTATTGCGGCTTGCTTAAGTCCATAGAGCGTCTTAGCGAGCTTATACACATGGTCATGGTACCTGTCATCCTTGAAGCCAGGGGGTTGCTCCACGTACACCTCCTTAATTGGCACATTGAGGAAAGCGCTCTTCACGTTTATTTGATAGAGCTTAAAAGAATGGTGAGAAGCATAGGCTAATAATATACGAATAGACTCAAGTCTAGCTATAGGAGCAAAAGTCTCCTCAAAATCCAAACCTACAACTTGGACATAACCTTCTGCCACAGGTCTCGCCTTATTTCTTGTCACCACTCCATATTCATCTTGTTTGTTGCGAAACACCCACTTGGTTCCCACAATATTTTGCTTTGGACATGGCACCAGATTCCATACTTCATTTCTTTTGAAATTGTTGAGCTCCTCTTGCATGGCTAACACCCAGTCCGAATCCTACAAGACTTCTTCTACCCTAAAAGGCTCAATAGAAGAAACAAAAGAGTAGTGCTCACAAAAATTTGCAATACGTGAACGAGTAATTACTCCCTTGCTAATGTCACAAAGAATTTGATCCACCAGATGATCCCTTTGTATGTTGGTGCGGATTTGGGTTGGAGGTGCCTGTGGTACTCCTTCCTCCTCCCTTCCTTCTTGTTCTTGTGCTCCCCCTTGATCCATTCCATCGTCTTGATGTACTTGTTCCTCATCTTGAGTTGGGGGCTGCACCATTGTGGAGGAAAAAGGTTGATCTTGCACTTGTTGTTCTTGTGGTCGCACATCACCTATCGTCATAGTCCTCATTGTGGCCGTCGAAACCTCATGTTCATATATGTCATCTATCAAGATCAATTTGCTCTCTTTGAGAGTCGTTAGTCTCATCAAATACAATATCACTAGAGACTTCATCTAAACCCAAAGATTTGTTGAAGACACTATATGATTTTGTATTTGAGTCATAACCAAGTAAAAACCCTTCAACGGCTTTGGGAGCAAACTTTGATGCCTACCTTTCTTTATCAAGATGTAGCATTTGCTCCCAAATACACGAAAGTAAGAAACATTGAGTTTGTTACTGGTGAGTAGCTCATATGTCGTCTTCTTGAGGAGATAATGAAGATAGAGACAGTTTATGGCATGGCAAGTCGTATTTATGGCTTCCGACCAAAACGGTCTAGTGTCTTGTATTCTTCCAGCATCGTCCTCGCCATGTCAATGAGTGTCCTGTTCTTCCTCTCTGCTACACCATTTTGTTGCGGCGTGTAGGGAGCGGAGAACTCATGCTTGATACCTTCCTCCTCAATATATTCCTCCACTTGAAGATTTTTGAACTAAGATCCATTATCGCTCCTTATCCTCTTGATTTTTAGCTCAAATTCATTTCGAGCCCGTCTTAGGAAGCGCTTAAGAGTTTCTTGGGTTTTAGATTTATCCTGTAAAAAGAATACCCAAGTGAAGCTGGAATAGTCATCGGCAATTACTAGACCATACTTACTTCCACCGATGCTAAGGTAAGCAACGGGCCTGAAGAGATCCATGTGGAGAAGCTCCAATGGTCTTGAAGTCGTCATCACATTCTTGCTTGGATGACTTGTTCCCACCTATTTACCTGCTTAACACGCTGGACAAGGTATGTCTTTCTCAAAACAGACATCAATTAGTCATAACACATGTTCTCCCTTTAGCAGATTATGAAGGTTATTCATTCTAACATGTGCTAAATGGCGATGCAAAAGCCAGCCCATGTTGGTCTTAGCAAGTAAACATGCATCTAGGTCAACATTTTCTTTAGTAAAATCTACTAAATAAAGCTTGTCGTTAGATACATCTTTAAATGCTAATGAACCATCACTTCTTCTAAAGGCAGTTACATCAACATTTGTAAATAAACAATTGTAACCCATGTGACATAACTGACTAACAGTAAGCAAATTATATCCAAGTGGTTCTACCAAAAAGACATTAGAAATTGAATGCTCAATAGTAATCGTTATTTTACCTATACCCTTTACCTTGCCTTGATTCCCATCTCCAAAGATGATCGTGTCATGAGAATCATTGTTCTTGACGTAGAAGGTGAACATGTTCTTCTCCTCTGTCATGTGGTTTGTGCATCTGCTATCAATGATCCAGCTTGAACCCTTGGATGCATACACCTGTAAGGTATTTAGGCTTGGGATTTAGGTCCCCAACTTGTGGTGGGTCCTGTCAGGTTAATTACATAAGATTTTGGAACACAAATGCAAGTCTTACCTTTCTTGCATTTTGGTCCCACAATTGTAGCAACAATTTTATCTATTTTTACAATGAGTCACATATGATGCATCAAAAGTACGGAATAAAATGGAAGATCCATGAGATGCATTCCTATCCTTAGGCGTATGAGAAATAGCATGACGCTTAATTCTATTCCTATTAGAATCACTAGATCAAGCATGCACAGTGAGAGAAGTAGAGATACTACTATGATACTTTGGAAAAGAAAAACGATCATTACAAGTATCATGATGAGCATAATGAGAAACATTCTTGCCTTGAGAATATAAGTAAGCATGAATTTTCTTCTCATGAACAGAATGCAAGCTATTAGCCATAGTTGCCTTCCCCTTCTCCTTTGTGAAGTTGAGGACCTTTTGGTTCTTAGTGTTCTTGGTTCCCTTTTGGAAAACAAGTCCATCCTTAATGGAAGGATGTTGAAAGGGAAATGTGCCCTTGGGCCATTTCTATTATAGTTTTGGTGATTAGATGCCCAACACATTGCTTTGAACTCATATGTGCTAAGTAGGTGAAAAAGTGTATATCAAAGAACAAGGTATGGTTCTAAACTTAGTAAATTGTTTTGAATGCTAACATGTTTATCTAAGTGCTAGAGACAGTGCCAAGAAAAGAAGAAAAGAGTTGGAGAAGGTATGACTCGGTGCAGCCAAACCAGCTACAGCCTGGCACACCGGACTATCCGGTGGTGCACCGGACAGTGTCCGATGCCCTAGGCTGGCCCAACGGTGAACTCTCTGCTCTCAGGAATCGGCACGGCGAAATGGCTATAAATCACCAGACTGTCCGGTGGTGCACCGGACTATCCGTTGAGTCATCAGCGCTAGAGCCCAAGTCTTCGGCGACGAACTCGTCGCTCTCGGGAAGAGGAGAAAGCGCCGTCGCTAAAAATCACCGGACTGTCCGGTGGTGCACCGGATTGTCCGGTGAGTCAGAGCAGCCGAAACAATGGTCGCCAGCGCAATCAATGGGCGACGCGTGGCCCGCGCCAACAGTCGGTTGGGCACACCGGACTGTCCGATGTGCACCGGACAGTGTCCGGTGCGCCAACGGGACCGCCGGCCCAACGGTCGAATGCGCTAGATAAGGAAGGAGATCGAGCACCGGACTGCTAAAGGACATGTCCGGTGGTGCACCAGACTGTCCGGTGCACCACTCGATAGAAGGCATGATTTGCCTTCCAAGTTGATCTCCAACGGCTCCTAGCTGCCTTGGGGCTATATAAGGGACCCCTAGGCGCATGGAGCAGTACACCAAGCTTGCAAGAAACATTCTAAGACGCCTAGACTTCACAATCACGCAATCGGATCATCGTTCTTGAGATTTGAGCATCATTTGAGTTGTAAACTCCCTACGCAATGTTTGTGTGCTCACTTCTTCACTTGTGTGCGTGTGTTTGTTGTGATTCGAGTCTTGTGTGTGTTGCTTCCCCTCCCTTACTCTTGTGCTTCTTTGTGATCTATATTGTAAGGGCGAGAGGCTCCAACTTATGGAGATTCCTCGCAAACGGGAGAAGAACACTAAACAAAAAGATTGTGGTATTCAAGTTGATCATTGGATCACTTGAAAGGGGTTGAGTGCAACCTTTGTCCATTGGGACGCCACAACATGGAAGTAGGCAAGTGTTATACTTGGCCGAACCATGGGATAAAACACAGTGTCTCTTGTGCTGCTTTTCTCTGTGATTGTTTTGTTCGCAAGAGCTCGCTTCATAGCAACTTGATTAACTTGCACTAACACTTTTATAATCAAGTTTGTAGCTATTTAGTGTTTGATTTCATAGGATCACCTATTCACCCCCTCTAGGTGCTCTTAATTGGTATTAGAGTCGTACTCTTCATCTAAGGGACTAACCGCCCGAAGAGATGGATCCTAAGGGTAAGGGGATGGTGGTCAACGACAAGGAGGAGTCCCTCTTTAATGAGCCAAGAGACGACAAGCTCACTGACTCAGGCTCAAGTCACAAGAAGAGGGATGGGAAGAAAAAGAGGCGCATCAAGAAGATCATATACTATGGCAGCGATGCCTCCTCTTCTTCCCCGAGGGATGATGACGACTCGTCCAAAAGAAAGATGGTTAATCAAAACTACTCTTTTGATATTCTCGCATCCCTTATAATTCAAATGCTCATTTGCTATCAATTCCACTTGGGAAACCCCCATACTTTGATGGAGAAGACTATTCCTTCTGGAGTCATAAAATGCGTAGTCATTTATTTTCCCTCCATCCTAGTATCTGGGAGATTGTTGAAAACGGAATGCATTTTGATAGTACTGACAATCCCGTTTTCATAAATGAGCAAATTCATAAAAATGTCCAAGCCACTTCTGTGTTGCTAGCATCTCTATGCAGCGATGAATATAACAAGGTCAGCGGCTTGGACAATGCCAAACAGATTTGGGACACCCTCAAAATATCTCATGAGGGTAATGACGCCACCATGATCACCAAGATGGAACTGGTGGAAGGCGAGCTGGTGAGGTTCGCGTAGATCAGGGGAGAGGAGCCAACACAGACCTACAATAGGCTCAAGACCCTGGTCAACAAAATCTAAAGCTACAGAAGCACAAGATGGACGGATCATGATGTCGTCCGACTCATGCTCAGGTCATTTACAGTAATTGACCCCCATCTTGTCAACCTCATTCGTGAAAACCCTAGGTACACCAAGATGACGCCCGAGGAAATCCTTAGAAAATTCGTGAGCGGGTGCATGATGGTGAAGGAGGCACGATACATGGATGATGCACTAAATGGTCCACTACCCATCTACGAGCCACAGCCCGTTGCTCTCAAAGCAACAATTAGCAGGGAGGCGCTATCGAGCAAGGTATCACAGGTAGAGGTTGCCAGACTTAATGAGGATGAGATGGCGCTTATCATCAAGCGCTTCAAGACCGCGCTAAAAGGACGCAAGGAGTACCCCAACAAGAACAAAACAAGGGGAAAGCGCTCTTGCTTCAAATGCGGTAAGACTGGTCATTTCATAGCTTAATGCCCCGATAATGATAATGACCAGGGACAAGAAAAGCACAGGAAGAGGGAGAAAAAGAAGAACTACAGAAAGGCCAAGGGCGAGGCGCACATCGGGAAGGAATGGGACTCTGACTGCTCCACCTCTAACTCTGAGGATGAAGGACTAGATGCCTTGGCCTTCAACAAATCTTCGCTCTTCCCCAACGAACGCCATACATGCCTTATGGCTAAGGAGAAGAAGGTACGTATTTGAGATACACCTAAGTACTCTTCTTCTAGCGACGAAGAATCTTCCGATGATGAAGTAGATTACACTGATTTATTTAAAGGACTAGATAGAGCTAAAGTAGACAAAATTAATAAATTAATTGATGCTCTTAATGAAAAAGATAAACTGCTAGAAAAGCAAGAGGATATTTTATATGAGGAACATGACAAGTTTGTTAGTGTTCAAAAATCTCTTGCTTTAAAAATTAAGAAGAATGAAATACTATCATCTGAGTTATCTTCCTGTCATGAATCTATTGTTAGCTTAAAGGAGATAAATAATGATTTGAATACTAAGTTAGAAAAAGCAAATGCAACTAGTTCATGTGTAGAACACGTAGTTATTTGCAATAGATGTAAAGATGTTAATTTTGATAAACATGCTGCTACTATTGCTAAGTTAAATAATGATGTTCAAGTCTTAATGATCAACTTAAGACTTGCAAAAATGATTATGAGAAATTAAGATTTGCTAGGGATGCCTACGCCGTTGGTAGACACCCCTCAATTAAGGATGGACTTGGTTTTCGAAAGGAAACCAAGAACTTAACAAGCCAAAGGACTTCCAATCTCAAGGGGAAAGGGAAGGCTCCTATGGCCAGTAGCTCACATTCCTCACATGATCAAAAGAAACATGCCTATCTTTATGCTCATGTTAAGAAAGTTTCTCATTATAATAGGAGTTATGATCATGTTGCTTTACCTATTTATAATGATTCACATGCTATGTTTGCATCAAGCTCTACTTATGCACATGATAGAAATAGGCCTAGGCGTAATCATGGTGGGTCTCACGCGCCTAGGAAATCTTGCTATGGTACTACTACTAATTATCATGCTTGCAATGCTTCTTTTGTACTTTCACGTAAAAATGCAAAAGTAGTAGCTAGAAAATTGGGATCCAAATGCAAGGGAGACAAGACTTGCATTTGGGTTCCAAAAGTTATTGTGACTAACCTTGTAGGACCCAACAAGAGTTGGGTACCTAAAACCCAAGCTTAAATTGCCTTGCAGGTTTATGCATCCGGGGGGTCAAGCTGATTATCGATAGCAGATGCACAAACCACATGACGGGGGAGAAGAAAATGTTCACCTCCTATGTAAAAAACAAGGATTCCTAGGATACGATCATCTTTGGAGATGGGAACCAAGGCAAGGTCAAAGGGTTGGGAAAGATAGCCATCACATCCGAGCATTCTATCTCTAATGTGTTTTTAGTTGAATCGCTAGGGTATAATTTGTTGTCTGTGAGTCAATTATGTAACATGGGTTATAATTGTTTATTCAAAAATATTGATGTATCTGTCTTTAGAAGAAGTGATGGTTCATTAGCTTTTAAGGGTGTATTAGACGACAAGCTCTATTTAGTTGATTTTTCGAAAGAGGATGCCGATCTAGATGCATGCTTAATAGCTAAGACTAATATGGGCTAGCTTTGGCATCGCCGTCTAGCACATGTTGGGATGAAGAGCCTTCATAAGCTTCTAAAGGGACATCATGTGTTAGGACTAACCGATGTCTGTTTTGAGAAAGACAGACCTTGTGCAGCGTGCCAAGCAGGGAAACAGGTGGGAAGCACTCATCATAGCAAAAATGTGATGACGACGACAAGACCACTGGAACTTCTTCATATGGATCTCTTCGGTCCCGTTGCCTATCTCATCATCGGGGGAAGTAAGTATGGTCTTGTAATAGTTGATATTTTTTCCTGCTTCACCTGGGTATTCTTTTTGTAGGACAAATCAGAAACCCAAGGGACCCTAAAGCGCTTCTTAAGGAGAGCTCAAAATGAGTTTGAGCTAAAGGTTAAGAAGATAAGGAGCGACAATAGGTCCGAGTTCAAGAATTTGCAAGTTGAAGAGTATTTTGAGGAGGAAGGTGTTGGGGCGAAGGCAAAGGCGCCACCCTTCGCTCGAAGCCTTCGCTGCAGCAGCTGAGCTAACAGAAACAAAACAGGCAGTGACACCCTTCGCTTGTTCCGCACCAGACGAAGACCGGCGACGAAGGGCATCCCACAGTGCGGCCTCGTCCAGCTCAGAGGCCCACGTGCGATCCGGCCCATCGTAACGGGCCCCGCGTGGCCGCCGTGCGTTACGGGCCTAATTTGTAAAGGCATCCCTGTAATTACGGTCTGTAACCCCGCTTTATGGGAATATTCTGGGGATAACCTAGGTAGCTGAGGGCACATGCGTCCTTAGCTCAAGGCACTGCGCGCTCAGGTACCTATAAATACCCCTGCACAGTGCCCGTGAGAGGCCAGATTAATAGAGCTTTTGCCATCTAGCGCGAGTGCCCTATTGACATCACTGTTCACCCTTGTTGGATCCCCTTGCAACTAAGAGCAAGTTCCAACATTTGGCGCCCACCGTTCGTGCTACGAGAAAACCACCCGCGATGGCACCCAACAGAGCTAAACCGAAGGCTGACGAGGCTGCGAAGGCAGCACTGCTCGTCGCAAGAAAGGGCAAGGCCCTCGCCCTCACCCAATCCACCCACCAAGAGGCCACTGAAGACGATGTTCCTCGCGCCTGCGAAGATGACACCCTCCGCACCTGCGACCCTGAGGGACAACCGCAGCCACCCTCAGGCTTCGCACCACCGGAGGGCGCAGACCTCACCGAGGACAGTGAAGTCCTCGGCATCTCAGCAGAAGAACAGCTACAGCTGCGCGCCCTGCGCCTCAAGAACCGCAATCTCCAGAGGCAGAAGGAGATACTGGAGGCCAAGCGCCAGCGTGTGTCCGCACTAGCCAAAGTGCGGCAAATGATACGCGACGAAGAGCAGAAGGCCCAGGAACTCGAGCGGGAGATTGCGCTGATGCAGCGCGAAGGCCACCTCGGCCTGCAGCACGAGTCACCCCTCCAGCAGCGCGCACAACTCGAAGACACGCGCGAAGGCCACCTCGGCCTGCAGCATGGGCCACCCCTGCAACACCGCGCGCAACCGGAGGACCCGCGTTTCCCCCAACGCGACCACACCTTCCCGCACGCCGCGCCATTACAAGGGGTCAACTATCTCGATGAGCGAAGTCCCCTGGCGCCACACCTGTAAGTGACGCCTTGGCCAGCTAACTTCCGGGCAGGGACCTATCCCAAGTACAACGGTAGCACCGACCCGGCTCAATACATAATGAGTTATCAGGTCGTCGTTGCATCTTCCGGAGGGGACGACTCCACAATGGCGAAGTCTTTCATCATCGCCCTCGAGGGCCCAGCACTCACCTGGTTCACCAGGTTGCCTCCGCTGTCCATTGATTCCTGGAGAAGTCTCCGGGACAAGTTCCTGCTCAACTTCCAAGGGTACCGCCCAGACACCGACGCACTGGCCGAACTCTCGCTCTGCAAGCAGCTGGAAAAGGAGACTCTGAGGGAGTATTACCGCAAATTTTTAACACTCAAGTCACAGCTGCCCTCAGTCGATGACCAGATTGCCATCCACTATGCTATCAGTGGCCTTCGCGCCGGCGTCCTTTACAGCCACTGCATCAGAGATCCGCCAAAGAACCTCCAGGAGTTATATCAGCTGTTTGAAAAGTACGCCAGATCCAAAGAGCTCCACCAGCGCAAGATTGAGTCCCAAAGGAAGCCAAAAGATGCTCCACAGTCCAGCCGCACGTGGACAAGGACCCCGCAGCCAGACTCCGGTCGAGACGACCGCAATCAGCAGCAAGTGCACAACATCGCCAACCAGCATCCCGCTGCTGACCCCCCTCGTCGCCAGGAATATCCCCCCCAGGGCCGCGGAAATGGCACTCGTGGTAGGGGCCGAGGGCGTGCGCAGCCGCCGCGCCAATTCTACTGCCTCTTCCATGGCGAAGATTGCGCCCACCAAACCAAAGACTGCCCCGAAACGAAGGCTACCAGAGACAGAATGGCACGGGCGCAGCCAGCCGACAACCCCAGAATTGTCGCGCACAATTACCAGCAACCCCCTCCACCATATATCCACGCTCCCGCCCCGCATCCACCGCACCACGCTTACCAACACCATCAGGAAGTACAAATCATACCTCCTCCACCCCCACCACCACACCAGCAACATCAAAACATCCCCCATGCCCCAAAGCAGGAAGACTTCGCCGATCAACCATATCGCGGAGTCATCCACATGATAACTGGGGGGTCCAGCACTGACTTCGACACCAAGCGGCAGAAGCGGGACCACTACCGTAGCATCAACCATGTCGCCATCACGGGCCCAGTCGTGCAGACAAAGTGGTCCCACATACCGCTAACCTTCGACGCACGGGACGTCGACCTGCGCAGCGCCCCCCACTGCGACGCCATGGTTATCAATTGCAGCGTGGCAGGCTGGGATCTGCACAAAGTCCTAGTTGACAACGGCAGTCAGGCGGACATCATCTTCCTCCATGCCTTCGATCGCATGGGCATAAGCCACAGCCTGCTTAAGCCTTCGGACAACCCGTTGTGTGGCTTCGGCGGCAAGGGCACCTTCCCCGTCGGCAAAATAGAGCTGCCTCTCTCCTTCGGTGTAGCACCCAATGCCCGAAGCGAGCAAATAACCTTTGACATTATGGACATGGTATATCCTTACAATGCCATCATGGGCCGGGGCTCCATCAATAAGTTCGAAGCAGCCATTCACGGACTGTACCTATGTATGAAGATACCAAGTCCGTTAGGCGTCATCACAGTCTTCGGCAATCAACAGACTGCGCGCAACATAGAGCGGGACTTCGTGCCCGGTCAAAGAAACGTGCACTGCCTCACGGCCCAACGCGAGGTCCCCGCGCCTGCCAGCCCAACCAATAAGCAGCACGACAAGGCACAGCTGCAGAGCAACGACGGGACCGAGACTGTCCCCCTCGACCAGGCCACGCCCAGGCAGACAGTCATTATCAGCGAAGACCTTACTTCGCATGAAGAAGAGAAGCTCCTCTGCTGCCTGTCCAAGAACAAAGATGTTTTCGCCTGGTCGGCCCTCGATCTGGTCGGGGTTAGCCGCTCAATAATTGAGCACAGTCTGGGAATCGACCCTTCGGTACGGCCGAAAAAGCAGCGGCTTTGCAAGATGTCCGACGAGAAGACGGAGGCCGCCAAGGCAGAAGTGCACCGCCTCCTGGAAGCCAAATTCATCGAGCCGGTGGCTTACCCCACATGGCTCTCCAATGTCGTGATGGTGCAGAAAAAAAGCGGGAAGTGGCGAATGTGCATCGACTTCACCAGTCTCAATAAAGCCTGCCTAAAGGACAATTTCCCGTTGCCGCGGATCGACAAAATAGTCGATAGCGCGGCCAGATGCGAGGTCATGTCCCTCCTCGATTGCTTCTCTGGTTACCACCAGATATACATGAAGGAAGAAGACAAGGCTAGCACCAGCTTTATAACACCCTTCGGCACATATTGCTTCATCAGAATGCCGGAGGGACTCAAGAACGTCGGGTCCACCTTCTCCAGGCTTACCAAAATAGTGCTCGAAGGGCAAGTTGGCAGAAACATATTCACACATGTAGACGACATTGTCGTCGCCAGCAAGAGCAAGGAGGACCACCTCGCCGACCTCGCCGAAACATTCGCGAACATGCGAGACGCACAACTCCGCCTAAACCCAGAAAAGTGCATCTTCGGCGTTCGCCAAGGCAAAATATTGGGCTACCTGGTATCACACCGTGGCATCGAGGCCAACCCAACCAAGATTCAGGCCATCTTAGACATGACGCCTCCGCAGTCCGTCAGGGACGTCCAGCGCCTGACAGGCAGATTGGCCGCTCTCAACAGATTCATCTCCAGGTCCGCCGAGCGAAGTCTCCCCTTCCTCAAGACACTCCGTGGTGCAAAAGACTTCGCCTGGGGACCAGAGCAGGCGGCGGCCTTCGCCTCATTAAAGCAGTACCTGACAGAGTTGGCCGTCCTTACCAGCCCCGACCCCTCGCTCCCCCTGCTGCTCTACGTCACGGCTTCGCCACATGCGGTCAGCGCGGCACTAGTGCAGGAGCAGACTGTCGAGGGCGTGGTCCGGCAGTGCCCCGTGTACTATGTCTCCGAAGTGCTGACACCGTCCAAGTGCAACATGACAGAGCTGGAGAAGATTGCCTACGCAGTCGTCATGTCGTCACACAAACTGCGCCATTACTTCGAAGCATTCAAGGTTCGAGTCACCTCAAACAGGGGACTCGGCGAATTATTCAGAAACCCGGAGGCATCGGTGAGGATTGCCAAGTGGGCGGCCGAACTCTCCGGCTACCACATCTGCTTCGAGCCCAGGACAACTATCAAGTCTCAAGTCCTGGCAGACTTCATCGTCGACTGGACTGGGCCAACAACACAGCCAGACTCGTCCGCAGAGAAGATTTGGACAATCCATTGCGACGGCATGGTGCCATGCGGGGGCAGGCGTCGCTGCAGTCATCACCTCACCAGTCGGGGTCAAGCACAGATATGCAGCACGACTCAGCTTCAATCTAGAATCCGACAGATGCACAAATAATATAGCAGAATACGAAGCAGTCATCCTCGGCCTCCGCAAGCTAAGGGCCCTCGGAGTCACCACCTGCATCATCAAAACAGACTCCAAGGTAGTTACCGGCCAAGTCGAGAAAGACTATGCAGCAAAGGACCCCGCGCTCATGCAGTACCTCGCGGCCATCCGAAGTCTCGAGAGGCAATTCAAGGGGTTCACCTTGCAGCATGTGGATCGGGCCAAGAATGAAGAGGCCGACGCATTGGCCAAGGCTGCCGCCAGGGGCGAAGCTCTGCCCTCTGACGTGTTCTTTCATGTCATCGGCACGCCAGCCGTCCGGAGCCCCGAAGGGCTCCAAATAACCAATGACAGCGAGGGCCACCGCATAGTCAACCTTATCATGACCGAAGACTGGCGGGCGCCAATAACCCTGTTCCTACAGGGGTATTATCATCCAGCCGACATCAGTGAGGCCAAGCGCCTCAGACATCGAAGCCGAGACTTCGCACTGATTGAAGGCCAACTCTACAAGAAAGGGGTCAGTCAGCCAATGCTTAAGTGCGTCACCGAAGCCGAAGGCATGCAGATCCTACGTGAAGTCCACAGTGGCACGTGCGGCTCACACGCAGGGCCAAGGGCCCTAGCTGCTAAGGTGATCCGCCAGGGCTTTTACTGGCCCGCAATGATCTGCGCCGCAAATTGGGTCACACGGTCCTGCGAAGCCTGCCAGAAGTTTTCTCCTCGGTCAGGCAGCCCCTCGCAGTATACAAAGCTGATCGCCCATACATGGCCTCTCCAGCGCTGGGGCCTGGACATTGTCGGGCCCCTGCCCACCGCTCAGGGGAACCTTAAGTTCGCCTTCGTCGCCGTCGAGTACTTCACCAAATGGATCGAGGCGCGGGCTGTTTCTACAATAACATCAAAGACTGCCCAAAAATTCTTCTGGCAGAACATTGTTTGCCGTTTCGGAGTACCGTCCGAACTAACAGTTGACAACGGCAAGCAGTTTGACAACCAAGACTTCAAGGATTTTTGTTTCTCCATTGGCACCAAGCTTGCCTTCGCCTCAGTCTATCATCCGCAGTCCAACGGGGTCGTGGAACGCGCCAACGGGAAAATCTTCACAGCTGTCAAGAAAATGCTCCTTGATGAAAAAAAGGGCAGATGGACCGATTTGTTACCTGAGGCACTCTGGGCACTAAACACGACTGAGTGCAGGGCGACCGGGTTTACTCCCTTCCGCCTTCTATACGGATCGGAGGCCATGACCCCGCAAGAAATAAAGCATGGGTCCCCGCGAACAGTACCGTCAGCCGTCCCCGACGTGGACGAGCCAACTTCAAAGGACCTCATTGACGGAGACCGAGTCTTCGCCCTACAGGCCCTAAACAAATACCAAGCCCAGACCAAGGCATGGCGCGACCACTCAGTCATCCCGAGGGAGTTCAGCGAGGGGGACCTCGTACTCATCCGAACAGCTCGGACGGAGTCCAAGGGCAAGCTGGAGCCGAGCTGGGAGGGCCCCTTTATAGTCAAGACAAAAGCTTCCCCCAGCGCTTACAGGCTCACAACGCCAAACGGCGAGGACCTGGAGCACTCCTGGAACATCGACAACCTCCGCAAATTTTTTGTTTGACTCCTCAGGGCTGACTTCGCCCTTGTAATTCGCAAAAACAATCTTGTACCGGCCCGCACTCTTTTCCTCCCGGGGGGTGAGGTTTTTAACGAGGCGGAGCCATATAATATATGTGTGAAAAATCCCCCGCAAAAACATGCGTCGAAAAAAGACCACGACGATGGTCTTCGACATTCGACCAACACGAGGTCACCGCGAGGCTAAGCGCTAGCCACCCTCGCGTGCGACAAATCCGCGTAGAAGTCGCCTAAGGGTGCAGCCGGACCAGCACATCAAGTGCGAAAAAAATCGAAGTCTATCGCGAAGACTATCCGCGCAGAAGTCGCCTAAGGGTGCAGCCGGACCAGCACAACAAGTGCGAAAAAATCGAAGTCTATCGCGAAGACTATCCGCGCAGAAGTCGCCTAAGGGTGCAGCTGGACCAGCACAACAAGTGCGAAAAAACCAAAGTCTATCGCGAAGACTATCCGCGCAGAAGTCGCCTAAGGGTGCAGCCGGACTAGCACAACAAGTGCGAAAAAAACCAAAGTCTACCGCGAAGACTATCCGCGCAGAAGTCGCCTAAGGGTGCAGCCGGACTAGCACAACAAGTGCGAAAAAAACCGAAGCCTACCACAAAGACTGTCCATGCAGAAGACACCTAAGGGTGCAATCGGAAACGACAACATCAAACTGTCCGCGCCAAGACCAACTATAATCACACCAGCACAGCACAACAAAACAAACCAGACAAAGTACACAACGCCTTCGCACACATATACAAGCGAGGGCACACAACTTCATCATACAAGCCTCTACATATACAAGCGAGGGCACCACACTCTACATCGGCTCAACCTTAGGAATAATTCCCATCTCCCTATAATTAAATAACATTATCCTAAGCTCCTCACCCGCAAAAAGACTTCGCAGTTCCCCTTCACCTGTATTCACGGCGGCCGGCAAAGACAACAGTTCCTGCCGGCCAGCCCACTCACACGAAGCCGAGCCCCCTCCGCCCCACTAACTCTACGTTTCGCAACCGCCCTTCGTCGTCGTCGCCCGGTGCTAGGACCTGGCACATCTCCTGCGTCGCTACGTGCGGCGAAGCCTCCGCCG
This sequence comes from Zea luxurians, assembly GCA_029449295.1. NCBI lineage: Eukaryota > Viridiplantae > Streptophyta > Magnoliopsida > Poales > Poaceae > Zea > Zea luxurians. Next base: position 26,242,448 of record JAOPSE010000012.1, read on the forward strand.
CAGCCACATCCAAGGCCGCAAAGTAGTCCAAGTCCTCCGACGACTCCTCAGTCCACTCAATCGAGCTCCCAGAGTTAGCATAATCAAAAACTCAGATGTAGATCCACCACATTCATTACCATCTTCCGCGGTCGAAGCCGCCAAAAATTTAGTAGTAGCGGTTGTGTGCGCAGGCCCAAAATCTTGAACCTGCGCAGCAACCAAAATTCAGCAACATATACAAATTTCCCCAACCCTCTACACCCACTACGCCACCTGCGACGGCCCTGACGTTGCGGGAGCCTCCGCCGTTGGCTCCGCCTTTGCTTCCGCTGTTGTCTCCGCCGCCACCGCCGCGGGATCTTCAGCACCCGGCGCAGCAGCTGCGGAGGCATCAGGCGCGCCTTCGGCGACCTCTGGGGGCAGGTCTTCGCCGGCCGCAGCGGATGCGGGGGCACCCGACGCGTCTCCCGCAGTCTCCGGGGTCGGCTCCAGGGCGACCCCAGACACGGCCTCCGCCGGGGTCGGCTCCGGGTCAGACAGCATGCTGTTCAACGCCCCGAAGTCGTCGACCCTCTCGTCGCGCGCCGCCTAAGACAAAACACACAAAATCCATCAAACACACACACAGCCTACATCCAACAAACACCAAACAAACGAAAACGTTACCTGAGCCCTCGCCGTCTCGGCCCGCTCCCTGACCACCTCGCGACCGTGCGGACCCCACATCCGGTCGTAGATAGCTCCGGCGGATTCCTTCACTACGGGGTCCTTCAACCTTAAAGGATATCTTGCTCAAAATCTTCATCGACTTGGTCGAAGACCTCGAAGTGCCGGCACCCTTCGCAGGAGAGCACGTTCATCGCCCCCTCACAGGTGACCAGGGAGGCATATGCCATAAACCCCTCCACGACAGTGGGGAGTGCCTGCAACTCCTCCTGCACCCACTCCAGGCAGCGAAGTCCGGGCTCTCGGTCCGGCACTTCGAAATCACCGGTCCCCGCGCCCAGGCCACGGTATGTATCTACAACCAGTTGGCGCGTCCGCTCTGCCTCCGCGCGTGACGCGGCCTCGGCCCTCTCCACGCAGCTCTCCAGGGCGGTGAGCCGCTCCTGCAGCTGCTCGGCGCGCTCACCTGGCAAGATTGCCCTCCGCCCGTGCCAGGTTGGCCTCCGCCTGCGCAGCCTGCGCCTTGACAAGGGCCTCGTTGGTCTCCCTCCTTTCCCTCGCCAGCTGGCGCCGGAGGGCGGCCTTCTCTCCTTCCAGCGTGGCCACCTTGTCCGCCAGCTTGCGACACTTGCTGTCGGCGGCCGATTTTTCACGGACGGCGTCAGCATGTTGTGTCCGAAGTCTCTCGACTTCGGCAGCCACAGCTGCCGTGAGAGCCCCCGACGCAGTGCGGCTGGCGAAGTCAGCCACCTGCAGAGCAATCGTAAGACCGCGGCCCCGGCAAGCCGATAAAAAAAAGACGAAGTTCAGCTCAGCAGACCTGACTTAGCGCCTCCGCCACCTCCTTCAGCCGGCGGGACGCAGCGCCCGCCTCATCCATGACAACCGCGAGGGGCCGACACCTCGCCTCCGGCGCTAAGAGCCCCGCCCTTCGCCTTCGGCACTGGCGGCAGCCATCGTGGTCGCCGCGGCAGGCGCAACCATAGCAAGTTGGCCTTTCGCCCGACCCTGCGACGCAAAAACAAATAAATTAAAATAATAAATAAATAATAAATAAATAGAGCCAACGACTTACCACCGAGATAGTCGTCCACGCTAATATCGGTGGCGAAGTCGGCGACACGTTTGCCCGACAACGGCAACGCTCGGGCCGCCTTCGCGACCTCCGCCACTCCGCTGGACGGCGGCACCGCCTTCGCCGGTTTCGAGCCTCCGGCGCCTGCTGTTGCCTCCGGCGCCTTGCTAGATGCAGGGACGCCCGACCTCGCCGCCAGCGGCGGCCGGCCTCCGCCGGGGGCCGCAGCCTTCGCAGCCCCCCGCTGCCTCTTCGGCCTGGCTTCGACGAGCCTGACAGCCGCCTGGCGCTTCTGTGCAGCTCCCTGGCGATCCTTGTCCATCACTGCTGACACAACAGCAGCAATATTCCGCCTGTAAGGAAAAACCCTCCATTCACGAACCATGCGAGATGTAAAAAAGTCCTCGCCAGCCGCGCGGGGGATAGGAACATTCCTAGGCCAACAACCCCCGGTAACCCTCAGCATCCGAGCCGAAGACTCCCGGAGCTCGGGCGAAGACATCCTTTCCCCCGGGGCCGCGCACGTCCTCATCAACTCTCTAGCAAAACCATCAGAAACCCCAAGTCCTCCCATAGCAGTACCTAATTTTCTCTTTTTAGAGGATGGGGCGGCCGCCGGCGCAGGGTCGTCTCCAGTCTCCACCGCCGGCTTCTTCCACGGCGGTCCACATCGTCTTGACCAGGGTAGCCGTCATATGGCAATTGATTTAATTCAAAAACCCTGTTCAAACGGTCATTCGACCCGCGGATATCCCAGCTGCGCTGGCCCTCTGTCCTCGGCACGTAACGTCCAACGAGCCGCACCGCCCCATCCTCCGCCTCACGCACAAAGGCGGCCGGATCGCGGTTTTGCAGATTCAGGGCGAAGGCGGGACTCCGCACCACCCTTCCGCCGTGGAAAGGAATCTGGTGAGGGCACACTTCGCCCAACGCCCAGCCATGCGCCAAGGGCCATACCCCGTACGCCACAAATTCTTCAACCAGGTCGCGCCCACTGCTCAGGCCGGCGGCACACCGAAGGGCCCCTTCGTCCACATCCTCCTCCGCCACTTCAAAGGGCGGGTACGCTGAGTAAAAATGAGAACACATCTCGGACACGGGGAGTCCCTCATGGCCTTCGACGGTACCCTCAGCAACGTAAAACCAAAATTCATTCCAGTTGCCCCACTTGTTGCGGGCGCAAGGAACCAACTCGACTACCTGCATCGTGGTTTTGCCGTCTTCGGCGTGAATGTGCAGGACCCAAACTGAGCAATTTCATCTCCAATCATCCTCTTCTGCCAGTGCAAACAATAATACTTCGCAAAAACTTCGACCGATGGCTGTCCGCCGTACGAAGTCGTCGCCCAGACATACTTCGACAGAGCCACTATGGCATTCGGTGTCAGCTGATGTATTTGAACGTTGAACTTGCGCAGGACTTCGCCAACAAATCGGTGCGCAGGCAACCGGAGTCCGGCGGCGAAGAACGCCTCGAAAACAACCAACTCGCCCTCCGGCTCGGGGACTTCCTCCGTCCCGGGACTCGAGCAACTCCGCCGCCGAAGTAACCCAACCGCTGCATATCTTGCACGCGGACCGACGACATCCGCGATACGCCAAAATCAACAGAATCGCCGGCGCAACTCCTCCGCCATTAAACTACTCAGCGTCTCCTCAGACGAGGCGGCGGCCGGCGGCGAGGGAACGGCCGGCGGTGTAGCGGCAGCGGAAGAAGATGAGGACGGCATCGCTACGTACCGTCGGTGGCGGCGGGCGGTCTGCTTCACTCGAGCCAGATCTCGGCGAGCAAGAGCACGGCGAGCAGACGAGCAGCAAGACGGCGGAAAGGGCGGCTAGGGTTTTCGCGGAGCGCGGAAGGTGAAGTTCAAAAAGTGCCGACCCCCGCCCCCTTTTATAGGCAGGGCGGCTCTTCGGGAAACCCGCAATCCAACAGGGCGCGGCGCTTCGGGAAACCCGCACTCCAACAGTACGCCGTCAATCAACGGTCATATCAAAAACCCCCGCGGAACCACTTCGAGCGAGGGCAGCGTCTCCGCCATCTAGCACGTCTTCGGCACCAGGTGACTTTGTCGAACTGGTCCCTCGGAGGGCAAATGTTGGGGCGAAGGCAAAGGCGCCACCCTTCGCTCGAAGCCTTCGCTGCAGCAGCTGAGCTAACAGAAACAAAACAGGCAGTGACACCCTTCGCTTGTTCCGCACCAGACGAAGACCGGCGACAAAGGGCATCCCACAGTGCGGCCTCGTCCAGCTCAGAGGCCCACGTGCGATCCGGCCCATCGTAACGGGCCCCGCGTGGCCGCCGTGCGTTACGGGCCTAATTTGTAAAGGCATCCCTTAATTACGGTCTGTAACCCCGCTTTATGGGAATATTCTGGGGATAACCTAGGTAGCTGAGGGCACATGCGTCCTTATCTCAAGGCGCTGCACGCTCAGGTACCTATAAATACCCCTGCACAGTGCCCGTGAGAGGCCAGATTAACAGAGCTTTTGCCATCTAGCGCGAGTGCCCTGTTGACGTCACTGTTCACCCTTGTTGGATCCCCTTGCAACTGAGAGCAAGTTCCAACAGAAGGCATCAAGCACGAGTTATCTACTCCCTACACACCATAGCAAAATAGTGTGGTAGAGAGGAAGAACAGGACGCTAATCGACATGGTGAGAACAATGCTTGGAGAGTACAAGACGCCTGAGTGGTTTTGGTCGGAAGCTGTGAACACAGCCTACCATGCCATAAACGGCTCTATCTGCACCGCCTCCTCAAGAAGACTTACTACGAACTCCTTACTGGTAACAAACCAAACGTTTCTTATTTTCGTGTATTTGGGAGCAAATGCTACATTCTGGTGAAGAAAGGTAGACATTCGAAATTTGCTCCCAAGGCAGTAGAAGGGCTTTTGCTAGGATATGACTCAAATACAAAGGCGTATAGGGTCTTCAACAAATCATCGGGATTAGTTGAAGTCTCTAGTGACATTGTATTTGATGAGACTAATGGCTCTACAAGAGAGCAAGTTGATCTTGATGATGTAGATGAGGAAGAAATTCCGACGGCCGCAACGAGAACTATGGCAATAGGTGATGTGCGACCACAAGAACCACAACAACAAGATCAACCCTGTTCCTCGACAATAGTGCATCCTCCACGATGAACAGGTACCTCAAGAAGAGGGGCAGGATCAAGGGGGAGCACACGAAGAACAGGTTATAGAGGAAGAAGCACCACGGGCCCCTCGAATCCAAGTCCGAGCGACAATCCAAAGACATCACCCCGTCGATCAAATTCTGGTGACATCAGCAAGGGAGTAACTCGTTCACGTTTAGCTAATTTTTGTGAGCATTACTCGTTTGTCTCTTCTATTGAGCCTTTCAAGGTAGAAGAGGCCTTGCAGGATCCGAGCTGGGTGTTGGCCATGCAGGAAGAGCTCAACAACTTCAAAAGGAATGAAGTCTAGAGCTTGGTGCCATGTCCAAAGCAAAACGTTGTGGGAACTAAGTGGGTGTTCCACAACAAGCAAGATGAGCACGGAGTGGTGACAAGAAACAAGGCTCGACTTGTGGCAAAAGGTTATGCCCAAGTCGCAGGTTTGGATTTGAGGAGACTTTTGCTCTTGTGGCTAGGTTAGAGTCTTTATTAGCCTATGTTGCTCACCATTCTTTTAGGTTGTTCCAAATGGACGTAAAGAGCGCTTTCCTCAATGGGCCGATCAAGGAGGAGGTATACGTGGAACAACCCCCTGGCTTTGAGGATGACAGGTATCCCGGCCATGTATATAAGCTCTCTAAGGCGCTCTATGGACTTAAGCAAGTCCCTAGAGCATGGTATGAATGCCTTAGAGATTTTCTTATTTCTAATGCTTTCAAGGTTGGGAAAGCTGATCCCACTCTTTTCACAAAGACATGTAATGGTGATCTTTTTGTTTGCCAAATTTATGTTGATGACATAATATTTGGTCTACTAACCAAAAGTCTTGTGAGAAGTTTAGCAGGGTGATGATGCAAAAGTTCGAGATGTCAATGATGGGCGTTGACCTACTTCCTTGGATTCCAAGTGAAGCAACTCAAGGACGGCACTTTCATCTCCCAAACGAAGTACACTCAAGATCTTCTCAAGAGGTTTGGGATGAAGGACGCTAAGCCTGCAAAGACACCAATGGGAACTGACGGACACCTAGACCTCAACAAAGGAGGTAAGTCCGTTGATCAAAAGGCATATTGGTCAATGATAGGTTCATTACTTTATCTTTGTGCTAGTCAACCGACATCATGCTCAGTGTATGCATGTGTGCTAGATTTCAATCCAACCCCAAGGAGTGTCACCTTGTGCCGTTAAGCGAATTCTTAGGTATTTAGTTTCTATGCCTTGCTTCAGGATCTGGTATCCAATAGGGTCTACCTTGACTTAATTGGTACTCAGACTCCGACTATGCGGGTGCAAGGTTGATAGGAAGAGCACGTAAGGGACGTGCCAATTTCTAGGAAGGTCCCTGGTGTCCTGGAGTTCCAAAAAACAAACATCTGTTGCCCTATCCACCGCTGAGGCCGAGTATGTTGCCGCAGGACAGTGTCGCACGCAACTGCTTTGGATGAGGCAAACCCTCCAGGACTTTGGCTACATTCTTTGCAAAGTCCTACTCCTATGTGATAATGAGAGTGCAATCCGCTTGGCAAATAATCCTGTTGGACACAGCACTAAGCACATAGACATCCGGCATCACTTCCTTAGAGACCACCAGCAAAAGGGAGATATCGATGTTTACCACATTAGCACTGAGAACCAGGTAGCTGATATCTTCACCAAGCCTTTAGATGAGAAAAGGTTTTTAGGTTGCGTAGTGAGCTAAATCTCTTAGATTCGCGTAACTTGGATTGATCTAGAGCATACATTATTCTATGCCTTTGATCATGTTACTTTGAGCATTTACATTCTTTATTATTTGTGGTGCTCAAGTTGTACAAGTCATCCCTGGACCTCACAAGTCATATGCAAATGATGCACATGTTTAGGGGGAGATGAACTACAACTTGACCTTTTTGAAGACTAACTTGGTTGTTTGAGTACACTTGAAGTAGCCTCGAAGGACCATTGAAAGGGAAAATGAACTTGGACGACGAAAAGACTTCCACTGCACTCCGGTATTAGTGTATTTAATTCCAAGTTCATATGTATGCTCTCATTGCCTTTTTTGCTCTTATTCGACATTTTGGTGAGGCAATGGGGTTAAATGGGCCAAAAGTTATCCCGTTTTGGGTGCTTAATGCCAAAGGGGGAGAAATTAAGGGCCAAAGCAAATGGATCAGCCAACCACTTGTGAATTTTGAAAATAGTAGAGTTAGAATTTGTATTTGTCCAAAATCCTCTTATTTGCAAAATTTGGTCTCTTATGGGGGAGAATTTTGATTATGGAAAAAGGGGGGAGTTTTTGGCACTTAATCAATTTACTCTTGGAATATCTCTCTATTTGCCCAAACAAGTGTGTTGACTTACAGATAGGAAAAATAATTTGATTTGCAAAAACAAACCAAGTGGTGGCAAAAGTGATCCATATGCCAAATCCTATGTGAGTAAAATTGGTCTCAAATTTGCACTTCTTAGTTGCTTTTTAATGTGTTGGCATAAATCACCAAAAAGGGGGAGATTGAAAGGGAAATGTGCCCTTGGCCATTTCTTTTATTGTTTTGGTGATTAGATGCCCAACACATTGCTTTGAACTCATATGTGCTAAGTAGGTGAAAAGTGTATATCAAAGAACAAGGTATGGTTCTAAACTTAGTAAATTGTTTTGAATGCTAACATGTTTATCTAAGTGCTAGAGACAGTGCCAAGAAAAGAAGAAAAGAGTTGGAGAAGGTATGACTCGGTGCAGCCAAACCAGCTGCAGCCTGCACACCGGACTGTCCGGTGGTGCACCGGATAGTGTCCGGTGCCCCAGGCTGGCCCGACGGTGAACTCTCTGCTCTCGGGAATCGGCGCAGCGAAGTGGCTATTTCACCGGACTGTCCGGTGAGTCATAGCGCGAGAGCCCAAGTCTTCGGCGACGAACTCGTCGCTCTCGGAAAGAGGAGAAAGCGTCGTGGCTAAAAATCATCGGACTGTCCGATGTGCACCGGACTATCCGGTGAGTCAGAATAGCCCAAGCCAACGGTCGCCAGCGCAATCAACGGGCGATGTGTGGCCCGCGCCAACGGTCGGTTGGGCACATCAGACGGTCCGGTGTGTACCGGACAGTGTCCGGTGCGCCAAAGGGACCGCCAACCCAACGGTCGGATGCGCCAGATAAGGGAGGAGATCGAGCACCGAACTGCTACATGACCTGTCCGGTGGTGCACCGGACTGTCCGTGCACCACTCGACAGAAGGTAGGATTTGCCTTCCAAGTTGATCTCCAACGGCTCCTAGCTGCATTGGGGCTATATAAGGGACCCTAGGCGCATGGAGCAGTACACGAAGCTTGCAAGAAACATTCTAAGATGCCTAGACTCCACAATCACGCAATCGAATCATCGTTCTTGAGATTTGAGCATCATTTGAGTTGTAAACTCCCTACGCCGTGTTTGTGTGCTCACTTCTTCACTTGTGTGCATGTGTTTGTTGTGATTTGAGTCTTGTGTGTGTTGCTTCCTCTCCTACCTCTCTTGATCTTCTCCACTTGTGGAGATTCCTCGCAAACGGGAGAAGAACACTAAACAAAAAGACTGGTATTCAAGTTGATCATTCGATCACTTGAAAGGGGTTGAGTACAACCTTCGTCCATTGGGACGCCATAACGTGGAAGTAGGCAAGTGTTATACTTGGCCGAACCACGGGATAAAACACCGTGTATCTTGTGCTGCTTTTCTCTGTGATTGTTTTGTTCGCAAGAGCTCGCTTCATAGCAACTTGATTAACTTGCACTAACACTTTTATAATCAAGTTTGTGGCTATTTAGTGTTTGATTTCACAGGATCACCTATTCACCCCTCTAGGTGCTCTCAGATGTCTACCAATGGCAAAGGCATCCCTAGCAAATTTAACTTTTTATACTTTATTTTTGCAAGTTTTAAGTTGAACATTTAATTTAGCAATTCATTATTTAATTTTGCAATAGTAGAAGCATGATTATTACAAGCATTAAAATCATGATCTTTGCATTTAGCCCAAATCGAAACATGTTTAATGGATGAACTGGCAGTATTTAATTTCTCTATTATAGCATTCAAGTCATCATATAAACTTTTAAGGTTAGTAATAGAGGAAGACAATTCAAATGCAAGCATTTATTTCTTCTTAATTTTTAAAGCAAGAGAATTTCTACTTCTACTACTTTATCATGTTCCTCATAAAGCAATTCTTCTTGTTTTTCTAGCAATCTATCCTTTTCATTAAGAGCATCAATAATTAATTGATTTTATCTACCTTAGATCTATCTTAGCTCTTAAAAAGACTGCTATAGTCTACGTCGTCATCATCATCACATTTTTCATCACTAGAAGAGGTATACTTAGGGGTATCACGGGTACATACCTTCTTCTTTTTTGCTATGAGGCAAGTGTGATGCTCGTTGGGGAAGAGGGAGGATTTATCAAAGGCGGAGGCAACAAGTCCTTCATCATTAGAGTCGGATGAAGAGCAGTCTGAGTCCCATTCTATGCCAATGTGCGCCTCACGCTTTGTCTTTCTGTAGAATTTCTTCTTCTCCTTCTTCCCTTTCTTATCTTGTACCAGGTCATTCTCATTATCGGGACATCGAGTAATAGAATAGTCTTACCGCACTTGAAGCATGAACGCTTCCCCTTAATTTGTTTTTGTAGGGGTAGTCCTTGCATACCTTCAATGCAGTCTTGAAGCGTTTATTACAAGCGCCATTTCTTCCTCATTAAGTCCGGCAGCCTCCACTTGGGCCACCTTGTTTGGGAGCGTCTCCTTGCTGACCGTTGTTTTGATTGCAACGGGGTGGCTCATAAAGGGGAAGAGGTTTGTTGGCGATGTCATTGACGTACCTTGCTTCTTTTACCATCATGTGCCCGCTTACAAACTTACCAAGGATTTCCTCGGGCGACATTTTGATATACCTAGGTTTTTCACGAATAAGATTTGTTGGGGACTTGTTCTCAAATGCTATGAATTAAGAACAAGGCAACACAGAAAATGTTAAACATTAAAGTCCTTCGTCCTTCGAAGCATTATTTCCCTTGGGATATAATGATCTTCGGATGAAGGTTATGAAGGACATACCTTCAGCATAACATATAATGATGAAGAAGGAATCATATGAAATATAAAATAACATAAACAATCATGTATTATTATCAACTCATTTCTATTTTATTATTATGGAAAATAGAAATGATATCAAATTACAAATGTACCTTCGCTTGAAAGAAGGTAAAAGTACAAGCGTGACACAAAAGCAAATGCCAAGTCAGTGAACAGTACGGGAGCACTGTTCATCTATTTATAGGCACGAGACGCAACCCATGTAGAATTACACCCATGCCCTTTACATATGCTAATGGCTCTATAGTAACCCATCGAGGTCTGAATAGCCTTTTCCTTTTTAAGTCGGTTTCCTTTTCTGCTATCATGCCAAAGCGCTCCTGCACATAGCTTCGACTACCTTTGTATTCTTTGTGCTTCTTCACACTGTGGTTCTGATCCGAGCCTGAAGGTACCTGTTCATGTATTATACTCCAGAAACATTGTTAAATCATGTTTTTGAGGACCTTCGGAAGCCGAAGGCCCCCAACAGTAGCCCCTCGCAATATTAATTGTTAGAATAATAATTCAGATTGCGATACGGACGAAGGCCCTAAGCCGAAGGTCCAAAAACATCTTCCCTTTGCTAGAATAGCAACAGTCAATGACAAGCGGGGCCCTCCACCCTGCAACGCACTATGCGTATAAATAAGAGCACACCACGAGCTCATTTGGTACGCTTTTTGTCATCTGCTCTGCTTGTTCAATTTTTAGCTCTTGCCTACCAACGCTTGCTTGGTTTTTTAGATTCTAAGCTTCGGCTCTAAGAGCACATTTTCACCAATTCCGAAGAGATGTCTCAAGATAAGAAAGTTGTTGCTGAAACGAAGCTGAGCAAGGAGGAGAAGCTTCTTAAGGAAAAAACCGCTGAATTCATCGAGTCAATTGCAAAGACCAACACAGAAAAGATTACAAAAGAAATTCTAGAAGGGCTTATCTGAAGATACCGATGACAGCGATAGTTATGATGTGGAAAGTGGGGGCGAAGACTCCGAAGATCGGCCGTGGCGACCAAGTCACACAGTCTTCGGAAAATCGACTATCAGGCAAAGTCATCTTGATAACATGAGAGGAAGATATTTTCGAGACATATCCATCGTGAGGGCTGACAACGGAGATAGGACTGCTCCTGCTCCTGAAGAGAATGAAGTCGTAATCTATCGAAGCTTGTTCAAGGCTGGCTTCGATTCCCCCTAAGCAGTTTTGTGGTTGAAGTTTTAAAGATATACCAGATTTTTCTTCACCAGATTACTCCCGAAGCCATCATAATAATGGGAATCTTTGTATGGGCTGTGAGGAGCCAAGTTTAGAGCCAAGTGCAAAATGTTTCTGCAGCATGCATGAACTTTCGTATGAGACAAAGGCCTGGGGTAAGGAACAGTATCATAACAATTTTGGTTGCTATAGCTTCGTTGCTCGCTCAGGCTCAAGTTTCCCAGTGCCAACATTTTGGAAAAAATGGCCCAGAGACTGGATGAAATAATGGTTCTATGTCAAGAATGATTTAAAAGCGAGAGAAGATATTAAAGAAATCATTATGCGCCCCATCTGGTCCCGCTTCGGCTTCGGAAACCGAAGGTAGAAATTGATGAAGCAGCCGAAGAATGCCGAAGGGCCTTTGGCATAGTTTGTTCTTTCATCGGGACACGGGACTTAGTCCAAGAGCACGTGGCCTACAGATATGGCCATTGATAGTCAACTAGGAGATGCCAAAAGAAACTATCAGCAATCCCAATGAAGGGGGTTGGTTCGACTGAAAT